>JAKTSU010000051.1:0-95737 GCA_030580395.1 Myxozyma nipponensis
ACAACAACAACAACAACAACAACAACAACAACAACAACAACAACAACAACAACAACAGTCACGTCAGTACCAATCCACCGATCACGTACAACAACAGCAACTTGACATTTCATTACCCACCTCTACAACAATCCCGGAATCTAATGGAACGATGCAAACTTTTCCGGACATAATGCCCCCTGGCCAATATCCCGCTCAAGAGCACTACAGAAGGTCGCGACAAGATTCGATGTACATGCAACCCAATACGGTGTACAACATATCATTCTCACAACATATGCTCCCTGAAGACAACACGAATCCGATTGAGCAGCAAGATCTGGTTTACAGCGGCACGTCATTTCAGCCCCCAGACCCGCAACAAGCCACCATGCCGGGAACCCTCACTGATCCATGGTCTCACATATTGGAACCGAATAACGAATGGGAGATGCAAGGCGGCCGATGGGATCTTGGTCATAGTTTCGCAACTGTCGCTGGGTCAATGCGAATACCAGCTGGTCCTAAAACCAGCGATGTGGTTAATTCTTCCGGGGTTGCTGATCAAATAGATCCTGCAAGTGGCCTAGTAAAAGTTGATCTTCGACCCGACACATGGCACGACATGTTTACAGGGTTTGCGTGAACCAGATTTATATAATAGGAACATATGGCGTTTTGTAGACTGCTTTTTGGATGGGAAATATTTCATGTACATTATCGCGTTTTTGTATCATTAAATACTGGTAACTAAGTAATATATGGATTATACACCCATACAACGCCCGACCGGTTATACCTAAGAAAAAAATACATATATAAAAAAAATACATTAAGGACAGGAAATCAATAAAAAATATTGCCATCAAGAGATCATACTCCGCCGGCGCTTCGAACCTACTGTGAGGCTTTCCTTTCCACCGAGGCTTGCTCTGAATTTACGCCTGTCAGCTATCTGTTGCATTACATCCGAGTCAAGTGCTTTTGCCGGTTGCTTGAAATCTGGCACTGGAGCAGAATAAGGCTGATCGCCTGCTGCCTCAATTTTAATCTTAATGTCTCTTAGTGCTGCGGTACCTTGCGACTGTGCATGTTCAGCTTTGGTGACTTTTTGCCCATCATCGGGTACCACAACAACCGCATCCACCGGGTGTTCTGAATCTCTGCGCATTTTTGCTCTTAGTGATGGTAGAGCGTAATTGACGCTTTTGCGGGGACGGCCCGCCCGTCGCCCAGATTCCGGAGACTGCGAGCGTGTTTCTTGCGATTGCAAATTAGTCAGTTCACCATTTTCATCAGTCAGCTTTTTCTGGGTTGACAATATAGCAGCTGCTTTTGGTAATGAATGCTTGCTCAACTTGGTGTCGTCAGTATTTACCGCGTGGCTCTTTTTTGGCGATATTTGAGTCGCTTCAGGAATAACGTTTGTGTTTTCTTGCATGTTAGCATATGGTACTCGTCAAAAAAGGACTAGACTTCACTTACTTTGCTGTAGAGCGCACCTCGTAGATTGCACAGATTTTGGAGCAGGTACAGGCAGCGACATCTGATCATATGTCTTGATTGTTGCGCTAGAGTACTGATTATCAGAGTCAGAAGGAGCGGCCATTTCGGGCCCAAACATAGAGCTTCGCCTTGACTTCCGTTTGGGAGCCGACTTTAGTTTATCTTGTGTAGGGATTGGTTGGATCATCAATTGGCGCTGGCTTGACGCAGTTGGTAGTTTTTGGGAATTGGCATCAACATCTCTAAACTCCTGGAGCGGTTCGGTCGATATGCTCTCCTGAGGTTCTGCATTATCTTGTACTTCGATATTTGATTCGGCCAGCCAGTTTGTGTCTCTTTCTTGATGACGTAGATTTTCCGCTTGCTTGTCTTTGTAATTCGAATTCTGAGCCTTGATCAGTGACACGATATCCTTTTCGTGCAAACTGTCTCTTCGTCGTCGAGGCCGTACAGATAGGTCCGGTTCTGTATTCTGCTTAGTTTGATCAACTGGCGACTCTGGAATCTGTTCTGGCATCATCAAATTTGTGCGACGATGCTCAATCGAAGACGAGGTACCACCACCAGAGGTTTGTGTTTTAGACGAAGGAGATCGTGGAACTTGGTCAAATGTTTCTTGACGATTCTTGATATTTTCAACCATCATTCTGACCGGGTTTCGAGACATTTGAGATGATGGCACCTCTTCCCGCACTGCACTGCCCATATGTTCATCAATATCCTGCGGAGGAGGGATCTCAGTTTTCGTCAACTTTTCAAAGTCGTCAAGCATGGAGTCCACCTCCCGGACTTTTGCATTTATCTTTTTCCGCAGATCGCCAAATGCTTGTAATAGCAAAACGCTGCCGCCTTGGTCATAGGCAATAGCTTTTGCTCTAAGTTCCAGATTCTCCGCTAGCAGACTTGATATCTTAACTTCGAGGTTACTGATTCTGCTTGAGTGGTTTGAGTTTACCCTTTTTTTTAACTTTAGCATTCAATAGATGCAGCTAGCACTTCAGTCAAAACCTACCTTGCCAGTTCCCTGTTCTGTCGCATAAACCGCCGTTTGACTACTTTTGTTAGTAACAAGAAGCCCGGCCGGGTGCATTTCAGTTAGATGTCCCCTACCTGAATCAACGGTCTCTGTCGACGGCTGCTCAGCAAGCTTTGCCATTATCAGACTTAAGAGCAGGTACACTACTATCAGGGGCAAAAAAACCCCCTCTATGTTAGTCGTCTGGAAGCCGTCGCAGCTAATCTGATTTGTGTGATTTGCGTCGCGAACGACTTGAAACGATGTCGGGGAATTTTTGTTTACATTTTCGTTGATACGGCAACAAACAGGGTGCGGGCACGCGGCTGCCGCGTTCGGTTCCAACCTACACGCGTCTAATTGTCGATGATGTTGTCTTTTTGATTTTGTAATTTCTACTTATTTTGTATACGTGAGTACTTCACAGGAGATTCACAGGAAGGTGCACGAGCATAACTACTTTTAACATGTCGTATGCGCCGCGGAGGACGACGTTTGTTCCGACGATGTCGAACGGGAATGGCTTGCCATCAGCAGCAGCACAGCAACCCAATCCAGCGCTGACAGCACGGATTGCAGAGAAGAAGCAAGAACTCGAAAGCCTTGTGCAGCTTCGTGATCTGAGTGCCGAATTTGCTCTTCAGATGACCCAGTTGGAGCAAAAGTTGACCACTCTCGTCGACGGTACTGAAGGTATGTCTTGCAAGCGACCAAGGCGTCAGATCATATGTTCGTCCTAGGGAGCTAATGTTTTTTTCTTTTGAACGCCACTGTATCTAACGAACTAGCTGTGGCGCTTGTCGTAAGTAACTGGGATAGTATTGTCAGAGCGATTGCTATGGCCACAGGTATGCTTGATCACACTACAGGTACTGGACGATATGGCCCACTAACACAAGTTTCAGAGCACATTGCCAATTCCAAAAATGACAAGGACGAGGTGGAAGATGAAGAAGATCTAAAGGCTCGAGAACGAGTGTCCAAGTCACGGCTTCCAGAGACGTTAGTACGTGTCCCTATTGACACAGAGGAAGTTGAGTGAGAGACAAAGCAGCGGTCACCAGACGGTTGTAATATAGATTTCCTTCAATTTGTGTTGACTATTGGTTTTTGTTTTATAACCAGGCTGGCGTTATTTGCAATTTAGTTGGTACGTAATAGATAATATCTGGTGACAATACAGCTGGAGCGTTCAAAACGATAAGCTCATCTACCGACGACTGTTCTCCCCAAGCACAGTTCTATCTAATAACTTGCAAATTAAATCTAAGATAACAAGAGAGTCTGGTACGCCTGGCTTGTTTTTATGGTTTTATTCTCAACTCCCACATGTTCTCTGGTAAGAGGCTTTTTAGTTCTTTTGATCAATTCTTGGCCTTGTCGTGCGCGCGGGTTAAGCGTTTAAACAAAATATTTGGAGCGACCGAGATTTACTCAAAACTCCTTTCATCGACGATTTGCGTTGCTATCGCGTATTAATAACAACGCCAGGAACAGCGGCAACAATGCATTCGTTAGATATTCAGCAAAGTCGTCGATCGTCACGGCTGCAAGCTCGACGGACCAGACAAGTGTCAGGCCTGCTGCGTCCAGCCGAGGCCGGCGAAGGCGTGAACGCGACGACGACGACGACCAGCGAGCGCAAGATCAGTGTGTATCAACAACAACAACCACAGCTGTCAGATAGCCAGAGATTGCATAATAAGGACAGCTCAGTTGTATACACGAAGAACGATCAATATTGTGTTCTGCGATTACCCGCTTTCCCGGAGCTGTTACGGGTGTGCGATCAAGGTGTGTTTCTTACAGTAGTTTAGTAAAGTTGCACGATCTAATTCCGTCATAGCAAATGGATCTATTGACGCGACGACTGGGTCTGCTCTCATGCTTGCCCAGGCAACCGGTTTCGTCTGGAAATATGTCTCCCCAGATCATACCCCAGCAACAATCACGTTCCCGTTCCTGAGCGGTCCTCCAGTGGAGCCGTTGGGCGTGCTGGTTTCACCTGCTGCCGGCGGATCCGAGCCGGGACTAGTGCTTGTGCATCCCACTACAGGTGACATCACATACTATGAAGCAGTGGGAGGGGCAATTGCTGAAGGATTGCTTCATCGGAAAAAGGGCGTCAAATCTCAAGTCAGTCTGTATCAGGGAGAAGAGCTCGAGCGAATCGCCAACATCGAGCCCGCAGGTGTGGTGGTTGCCACCAGTTCAGGAAGATATGTGCTGATCATGCTTCACGATGCGTCCGGAAAGCCCATGATCCAAAGCGTGACATTGCGTGGATCTGGCTCTGGTCTATGGAGTAGTCTGAAGGGAGCGCTAAATCTTGGCAGCAGCAGACGTGATACGGTAGCGATCAAGCCCGGCAAGCTTTTAGGAAGGGGTGAACGGATATTTGTAACGGCAAATATTCGAGGTGCAATCACAATGTGGCAGTGCTCGCGGACGGGAAACTACAACCTGATGCTGGAAATGAGCATTGGTGACCAACTGATTCAGTCTATACTGGAGGTCTATCCCCAATCAGAGCGGACTTTCCAAGTGCTTGATCTCGAAATGCTACCGGATGAAGAAAAAACTGGACTGTTACTAGCGTCGTTTGTATACGATGGCGACGGTGACCGGCAACAAGTTTACTACATCATGTTCACCATCGAGCTTGACGCGCTGGACTTTAGGATTTTGTCGGCCCACCGGATTACCTGCTACACCGGGGCTGATACCAATGAAAGGCCCAAAATCGTACTACCGCGACCCGGTCGGACTGCGTTCATTGTATTCAAGCGAGCTGTCGTGCTGGTCGATACTGTTTTGCAGCAGAAGTCGCTGCAGTCGGCAGCTTACAAGTGGGAAGATGTTGTTGAGTTCAAACAGGGTATCGAAATTCTGACTGCCGGTGCTGAAGAGCTCTTAACTCGCAATGGACAAGTTACCAGACACGCGGGTGCGATCCTGGTCACCCGTGGTGCTGGCGTCGTGAGATTCGAACGATTGGAAGACAACGCTAGTGGGGTCCCTACCCTTTCTCACCGGGATGTGATCAAAAGCAGATTGGAGCAAGCCGTTTATTTCGGTAATGTGGAGGAGGTAAGTAATGTTTAGATATACAACTAAACAGCAATCTAACTGCTAGACGCCTGTGAGCTTTGAACAAACCGGAGTTATGGGTTACAATATTGATGACATCGAGCAAGCTTTGGCTGATGTCGGCGACGAGATTGAGTTAGGCGATTCACCATACTTTGCATATATTGACGATATCCTGGAGAATTTGACCGTGAGATGCCAAGCACTTGGTAGGCTGGCGGAATATCTTGGCCCGATTTTCGCGTCATTGTCAGTCGACGTGCGTCTACGAACGATGTGGAAAATCGAAAGATGCGAAGCAGCGAAAAATATATGCACGATTGCGTTGAATCGTTCTGCGAACGAGAACGGCGTGCTGGAAGCTTCGATTACGGAACTGGCAGGCCAAAGAGTAAGTTTTGAGGAGTGGTTTGGCCGCGGTGGCCAGGGCGTGCGCCAGATGGGTCGGTTGGCAGTGGTGTATTCGGCCAAGTGTATGCTTAATGGCCGCACGGTGATGGGCGATGCCAATCGCATGTACCGGTGGGTGAGAGATGGCAACGAGATCTTGCTGACGGTGCTTGCCAGCTCGGCATATATGATTCGTTCGCATTTCATCCAGCCCGTATTCTCGTTGACGGACGAGTCAGCGTCTTTGAACGCCGAGCCATGGACGTCGGTGCGGCCGATTCTCGAGAGTCTTGGAAACCAGTACGGCGTCACTGAGGCCATGTGCTCCGACCTGTGGGACCGAGTAGGCAGAGGTGAGACCGGAGAAGCTTCAGTTGACTCGGAGTTCCGGCAAACCGTGAACCAGCTGGTCAGTCTGGCGGAGTGCTTGTGTCGAGCGTATGCTGAACGGATTGCGTACTGCAAAACTGACAATCTGCGACTCAAGACCGAAGCTGACGAGCTCCAGACGCGGTATTTGGAGCAACGCGGCAATTGGATCAGACCGCTGTTGCGGTTCGGACAACCGGATAAGGCGTTTGCGCTTGGCGAGCAGTATCGAGATTTTCGGACGCTGGCGAGTTTGTGTCGGGAAGAGAAAGTCCGGTTGGAAAATCTGCGGTCGCCGACTGGAGCTGATGTGGCGGCAGCGATTGACGCCAACGCGGTGCGGACAAAGCGGTACTTTGATACGTACGGGTACGACTTCGCGTCGGCGTTGTACGGGTTCTACATCGACTCGGGGCTTTCGTCGCGGCTGTTTATTGAGTTCCCGATGTACGGGTCATACCTGGAGAAGTTCTTTGCCAGCGGCAAGTACGACCGGATTGCCTGGATTCATGATGTGCAAGTGGGCGACATTGCCGGCGCTGGTGCCAGGCTGCTGACGGTTGCTAACGCGTCTGACGATTCGGCGGCGAACAAGCATCTTCAACTGTCGATTGCGAAGCTGTGTATACTTAGTAGTGGTGGCGATGATGCCAAGCAGGCAGAGATTGAGGAGATCAATGCAGAGTTGGATGAGATTGAGGATGCCGAGGAGTTGTCACGACAAGCGGCCGAGATGCAGGACTAGAATATGTATGTATATTATAAGAAGTAATCAATCAACGCCTGCAGCCGAGTTTTTTCTTTTGTTCTGTTTTGAGCTTTCTAGTCCCTTCTAGTCCCTGCTGATCCATGCGACACTGACAACAATACTGACGGCATCGGCGTCAACAGCGCCATTCGTCCACGAATAATTGAACATGCCATCTTTCTTGCTATTCCAATATGACCCTGAAGCAGTATGAACTCTACCCGATTGATCTCCGTCGGTGGCTAGACCGGGGCGAATCACCGACGCGTACACGATGAACTTGAAGTTATAGGCCTCTTCGGTGACGACGGCGAGGATGGACGCGATCACGGATTTGGTCCGACTTGGAACCAACGTGGTATCGTCTGACGTCTCTATCTCCATAGAATCTTCACAAGCCTGTTTTGTTGTTGTCTTAATAGAGTGCGGGTTGCAGAGAGTCACCAATTCGTGTTCGTACCTTTTTGCAGATTTCGGTTAACCGTGTGAGATCAATTGGCTGGCACCATCAACGTTAGTATTCTTGGCTGCACGATGCAAAAATGGCCTTGACTCATACCGCAGAGGACGCAAGCGTCGTGGCATCCGGCACCGTTACCAATACCATTGAGCCGGCCGAATCGTAGATAAACCAGTGTGCCAATCAATATGTTGAAGATATTTAGCTGATCAGGTTTGCCTGATGTCGAATGCCAGCTGTGGATTGCTCCGGGTAACGTCGCCTCGAGATGCACTTTTTGCTTTGACGACGCGCCAAAAGAAATCGAGCTCGTATTTCTGGTATCGCCAGGGATCAGAGAAGCCTGCAGACGACAAATTCGATCCCAATTGTTCCGATTAACGATAAATGGTAAGCCAATATGCTCTCTGCCTAGTGCTTTGTGCTTTGTGCTTGAAACGGGGGTGCTAATAACCGTGATTTAGATGCGTTGGTCGAGGTCGCTGATCGCGATCGCGTTGCTGGCGCTGCTGGCACAAGTCCAGGGTCTACATTTCTACCTCGAAGGTAGTGAGCGGAAATGTTTTCTGGAGGAGTTGCCAGAAGGCACTCTTGTTGTTGGTAAGTACTGAAGACGCGGGGGCGGAATGACGGCGATCATTGCTGATGCAACAGGATTTTATAACGCGGAGGAATTCGTGGCGGAGACAAACACGTTCGTTCAACCGCCGAGCATGGGCGTCCAAATCACGGTTGAGGTAAGTTCGTTCTGTTTTGAACCTGGGTATGTAGTTGGTAGCTTACACGGTAGGAAATCTTTGATAACAATCACCGGGTGGTAAACCAACGTGGATCTGCCAAGGGCAAGTTCACGTTCACAGCAGCCGATGCCGGCGAGCACAAGATCTGTCTACAGACTAACGCCGGCGGTGGCTGGTTTACAAGGTCTGCTGTGCGAGTCTCGCTTGATCTGGCGATCGGTGAGACCAGCATGTTTGACAAGAACGGGCATCAGAAGAGCGAGAAGTTCACGTCGCTGGTGGAGAAAGTCCAGGAGCTGAACCACCGGCTGGCGGATATCAAACGCGAGCAAGTGTTCCAGCGTGAACGTGAGGCCGAGTTTAGAGATTCATCGGAAAAAACCAACGCTCGGGTTGTGCGATGGAGTATTATCCAACTGGTTGTGATTGGAGCCACATGCGCCTGGCAGCTGTCCCACCTGCAGGGGTTCTTTGTCAAACAGAAACTAGTTTGACGCGTTTGGTTTTATGGTTGTATAGGTACATACATGTCAAACAGAAACTAGGTTACATAGTTATAGTATATATTCTTTATATAAGGTATATAAAGGGTACGTGTCATTATTACTTGCTATACACAGATTACCAATTTTTTGCTTTGTTCCCCCATCTCCATTAGAACTTGGAAGAAATAATAACTAGACATCAAAGCAGAAATCCGAAGAGAGAGAGAGAGAGAAAAAAAAAAAAAAAGGGGGGGCTTAGGCAACGACCTTCTTCTCAAGCACGTCAAGAAGAACAACGGTGTCGGCAGCAAACTTGCGGATACCCTCGGACAGCTTCTCGGTCGACATCTGGTCGTCGTTGAGACCGAAACGGAAGGCCGACTCGTCGTCAATGAACGAGACCTTCTCGATGTCGAGCGCGGTGGCCTCGGCAGCGTCGAGCTTCTTGGGAACCGGCTCTTCCGAGTTGTAGAGCTCCTCAAGCAGACCGGGCGAGATGGTCAAGAAATCAACACCGGCAAGCTCGGTGATCTCGGAGGTGTTACGGAACGACGCACCCATGACGATGGTCTTGTAGCCGAACTTCTTGTAGTAGTTGAAGATGTTCTTGACGGACTTGACACCGGGGTCGTCGGCACCGGTGTAGGTCTTGCCGGTGCTGGCCTTGAACCAGTCGAGAATGCGGCCGACGAACGGCGAGATGAGGGTGGTGTTGCCCTCGGCGGCGGCCACCGCCTGCACGAACGAGAACAGCAGGGTGAGGTTGACGTGGATGCCGTGCTTGGCCTCGAGCTCACGGGCGGCCTGGATACCTTCCCAGGTCGACGCGATCTTGATCAGCACACGGTCGGACGAGATGCCCTCGGCCTTGTAGAGATCGATGATCTTGAGCGCCTTGGCGACGGTGGCGTCCTTGTTGAACGACAGCCGGGCGTCGACCTCGGTCGACACACGGCCAGGCACGATCTTGAGGATCTCCTTGCCGAACTGGACCAGCAGCGAGTCGAGCGCCTCTTCGGCCTGCTCGGCCGGGGTCGAGCCGTGCGTTTTGCCGTACGCGATCGCAGCATCGATCAGCTTCGAGTACTCGGGCTTCTTGGCGGCAGCCAGGATCAGCGACGGGTTCGTGGTGGCATCCTGGGGCTTGTACTTGGCAATCGCTAGATAATCAGTAAACAATTCACACCAAATCAATTGCTCATCTTTGCGTCCGCAAGAGGCGGACGCAAGAGGCGACCTCCGAAGAGCGAACTCGGGGGGGGGGCCTAGGAACTTACACTCGAAATCACCAGAGTCAGAGACGACGACGGTGCCGGTAGCCTTGAGCTGTTCAAGAGAAGAAACCATTGTGTATGTAGAGTGAGAATAAAATACGACCTGGGAATAAAAAACTGAGGACGATGTAAGAATCCGCAACCGGCCGTGGGCAAAAATAAACCGGACGGGACCGAGATTGGCTATTTTATATGTCGTCAGTCGTCGACGACGGGCCCCGTCGCTTTACCCGCCGCCGCACCGGACGAGTGCAATCCGGACCGAGCCGGCAAGCAGGCCCGCCATAGTGGAACCATGGCGGTTCGTGATATGATAAATTTTTACGAGTGTTTATGGGCCGTAGAATCGTAGATGGTACTCTCGCTCATGCAATCGGCTGTTCCAGGCGCTGTGAGGTGTCGTCCGGCCCTGACCCACCCGACTCCCCAGGCTCCAGCTGCTGCTGCTGCTGCTGCTGCTTCGTCGACCTTGCGCACTGCAGTTTTTACCGGCCTTCAAGGCCATGCAAGGCCATGATTGTTGCAATTTATTGAGCCGTCGCTTCCGTCGCTGGGTTTTTTGTTTGTTACTCCCGGTCGCAGTCGAAAGTTGCCAGGTTGCTGCTGCTGCTGCTGCCAGCCGGACGGCACGGAGCCGAGGGTGCAATTGCCAGTTCGGGTTAATACCATCGACTCGGTCGACCACTCCGTCAAGCCAACCGAAGAAGATTCGTCTACAATTCGCTAACATCAATTGCTAAAACACACTTCGGACAGAAAAATCCTTTCATGAGTCTGCCAGTCTGGTAGGTGATAAGCCTATCATCGTTGTAAAAATTCCCCCCACCAAAGCGGGTCTCGTACCAGGGTAGCCGGCACTAAACAGTAATCACAACCACCACATCGAATTCCATTAACACATATATATATATATATATATGGGGCCCAAGAAAACATAAAATCTCACTTTAAACAAAGAAGAAAAAAAGAATGACATAGCCTCGTTGGTCAAGACATGGGCCACAGCACAGCAGCCAGTAAGAGTAAAAACCCAAAAAAAAAATGAATAAAATCCCCCCCCCCCACTAAACTAATACAGCGGTATCGTCATCATCGTCAACATTAATCTCAATCCCGTCAGTACTTTTTTGTGCCGGCTCAGGCATACCTCGACCACTGCCCATGTTCTGCAACGCGATCGACATGCCGGCAAAATGCTTCTGGGCATCCTCGACCTGTTTCCGCAGCGCTGCCATCTCGTGCTGGTGCACCACCAGCCGGCGAGGGCGGCCATGCTCGTCGACCTCACGGTCTTCTTGCTCCCGCTTATGAAGTCGGACCTTGAACCCGTCCCGCTCCTTCTCGAGCTGCACCGTCTGCCGGCGCAAGGTGGTAATCTCGTCGCTGTACTCGCCAATCTTGGCCCGCACGCTCCTGGCTTGCTGTTCAAGCTCGGTCTTCTCGGCCGTCAGTTTGGTCCGCTCGTCGACGGCAGATTTCAGCTCCGCCTGGAGAAACACCAGCTCGGACTCTTTCTTTTTCGCCATATTCTCCACCAGAACTTTGGCGTCCGTCAACGTCTTAATTTGGTTCCGTAGCCCTTGGTTCTCTGCCAATGCCTCTTGCAGCTGTCTGTTTGTACTGTCCAGCCGAGATCGCTAAAAAACAAAAAAAAAAAAAGTTAACCACCATATCTCTCGATTGATATCTATAAAATATCACTTACACTCTGCTGCATGCGTTGCTCAACCTCAGCATTGGACTGCTTCAACTGACTCTCAAGCCCAGCCAAAGACTTGTCTCGCTGCGCTACAATCGTCTTCAACACGCTGAGCTCTTGATTGATCGTCACCATCTCGGTCGTGATCGACTCCTCGCTATCGTTCTTCTGTGCAAGCTGCTCCTCCAACCGGGCAATCTGCTTGTCAAGCACGCCCTTCTCGCCCTCCAGCCGGCCTATTATCCGCGCTCCCTTCTCCAGCTCGTCGCGCCAAAGTTGGACCTCCTTGTCGGCTTTCCGCTTGGCTTCAAGCAGCTCGTCACACTGGCCCTCGAGCTTGTCCAGATCTTCAAGCACCCCAACAAGCTGTTCCTGCAGGTCAGCCTCTTTAGCCTGCGAACGCTTCAGGATCTCTTCCTTGTCAAGCGCAAGCGCGCGCTCGCTGTCGAGCTTGGTCTGCAACCGTTTCATCTCTGCCTCCGCCCGTCGCATCCGCTCACGGTCGTCTTGGGCCGAAGCTTCGATCTCGGCCAACCGGGAGACTACCTTCTGGTACTCGCCATCGCGCACCATCGACTGCACCGTGTCGCGCTCTGCAATCAACAACGGCTGCATCTTGACGTACAGCTTCCACCACAAGTTCTGCTCCTGCACTGCTTTCAGGTTCTTGGTAATCACCTGGACAGCTTCGGCACGATACAGCTTTTTGTTGGCGATCCGGCGGGCAATATACCCTCTTGCCCGCGACTGGATCATCGTCACCAGTTCTCGCAGCAGCTTTTCACGCTGCTCTTCAAGCTCGGCAAGCACGCCGGACCGGAAAAACACTTTAGTAATTCCAACCCGGTACATGGACCGGTCAAGCTCGAGTGCCTCCAAGATTGCATTACAGGCTTTCTGGCCGTCAACGTAGTTGGCACTGGTCAGTTTGGTTAAGCCGTTACCATCTTTACGGTGGGACACCAGCAGCTCGTACCGCTGGCGGAACTCCGTGAACGATAACCGGTTGGGGAAGCCGGTGCGGGCAATGCGGATGCCCTCGAGCACACCGTTGCAACGCAGCTGGTCGAGCACAAGCATGCTGTCGAACTTCTTCGGCTGTTTGTTGTGATTGGGCAAGATGCAACGCACAAAATGAGGCTTAGTCGAGTGCAGCTGGTTCATCAGGTCCGACAGCTGCTCCTTATGCTTCTGGGCAACCGTGCGGAACAAGCCTTTGCGTCGCTGCTGGCCGGCGTCGGCGGCCGCCTGGCCTTCTTCGGCAAACAAGTTAGAGATGTGCAGCTCGGACGAGACCGACATCAGCCGGGTGATGTTGTCATTCAACGGGTCTTTGTTCTTCTCAAGCCATCCCTCGGTCGAATAGTCAACCTCGGCAGCGTAGTGAGTAAGTCTAAACCCTTGTTTGAACCTTGACGGTTCATACTTGGCGGACTTGTTACTCCACAACGAGTGCAGCTTCTCCGTAAACGACTTGTCGGTCGCCCGGGGCATGACGCAGTCTTCATCAAGACAAGAAAAGATTCCGATCGGATTCGACTTTTCGATCAAATCGATCGTTGGCTGCAGGTCGTGACCAAAGTCAATAAACTGCCAGGCAATGTTCTCCCGAGCGTACTCTTCCTGTTCGAGCACAAACATGTGATGGTTAAAATACTGCTGCAGTTTTTCGTTCGTGTAGTTAATGCACAGCTGTTCGAAGCTGTTGTTGTCGAAAATTTCAAACCCGGCAATATCCAAAACGCCAATAAACATGTCTGGGCTGTTGTCTCGCTCAAGAACGTCGTTGATGCGACTGACCAAGAAACCAAAGTTGCGTTCGTACAGCGACTTGGCGAGCGCGTGCAGCGAGTACTGGACCTGTGCAGCGGTGCGAGACTGGTCAACCCAGTCTCGACCGGCCCTCACTCGAGGTCTCAGCAAACCTTTGACGAACGCGTCCACCGGCACACCCATCACATGGCACAGCCGCTCGACCTGGGCAGGATGAATGATTTTGGCCTGGCCGGACGACCGTTCCTCGCCAATCTCGATGTTGCCGATATGCAAGATGATGGCAATGACGCGAAGCATGTCGGTCTGCTCCTGGTCAGAGAATCCCATGATCTTGAACGAGCTCATCAGGCTCTTGAACTCGTTTTTGTCAGACACACCGGGAATGATCTTATTGGAGTTGCGGACATACGCATAGTCGTTAACCTTGCCGTCGAGCAGGAACAGCTGTCGCAAGTAGTCTGAAGCACCAGCTAGCAATTGGTAGAAAATGTGGTAGTTGCGTTCCTGACGGCTCTGGGTCACGACCCGCGATTTCTCCAGCAAGTACCAGTCGATATAGGCGCCGGCGATCTGGCCGGAGGACGAGAACCCGATCTTGATGAACTTTCCAAACCGGGACGAGTTGTTGTTCCGCACCGTCTGTGAGTTTCCAAACGCTTCCAAGATCGGATTGGCCTGGATGATCTGTTGTTCGAACGAGCCCAGCTGGGACGTGCTGGCGGTGGTATTTGTGATCGCCGCCAGATACTGGATGACTTTTTTGGTGTTTTCGGTTTTGCCGGCACCGGACTCTCCGGTTACGAGAATCGACTGATTTTCATGCATTTCAAGCATACTGCGGAACGCAAGATCGGTGATGGCGTAGATATGCGGCATCATTTCCTCTCTTGATTTGTTGTTGAACATCGACACATATTCCTTGTTGTAGATCGGCAGACTGCAGTAGGGATTGACTGCGACCAAGAATAGCCCGGAATAGGTCTAATAGTTAGCTTAGCGACAGGAGAGCGGCAAAAGCGATCGGTTTACTTACGTAGATCATGTCGGACATATAGCGGGCTTTGAGATTATGAACCACGGAAGCTTCGTTTAAGTACGTCAGCTCAGCCATATCATTGGCTCGATCAAACTTGGGCGGATTGACCTTGTCAACTTCATCTTTGTGCACTTTGCGCTCCTGTTATTAGCGTTTGCAGAGTGGTGACCATTACGCCTGGCAAACTCACGGAATCATCTTCACAGCGAACGGTAAGAACCCCGTCGTCGTCCTCGTTGTGGACGATAAACCCTTTGACAAAAGCGTGGTCGTCATCAGCCATCCAAACCCATTTCTTGCCACCAAAGACGGCACTTTCGCCCTCGACGCTCCATTCCGACGATCCGGTGGACACGTCTCCGGCTGCAGTCGACGACGGCTGGGTATTGTTGTGTTGTTGACGGCGGCTCGGTTTGATAGGAGTGGAAGATCCAGAGTCCTGATCGTCTCTGGTATTTTTCAGTACTGCTTTAAGCTGGCTTGGAGTAAACGTATGATTTCGTTGTTTGGAAATCGACGCTGGTGTGTTACTGCTGCTGCTGCTGCTGTTGTTGTTGTTATTACTGGCGTTCAGCGATGCGCGGTGGCCGACATTGTTCGTAATTGGAGACAACTTATGCGGCGAAACAGCCCTGGCTCCAGGCGTCGAAGCCATGTCTTGAGGAATCGTGTATACTGAGCTTCTGCTGTCGACGTGGTCAAACTCATGCAGCTTGGAACTGATACTGTCGTCGTCAGACCGCAACTCGGCATTTCGTCCCAAGCCATCAACAAAAAATCAACACGCCGCCGCAATTTGTAAACAAAACTCTCTGGGGTGTCAGTTTGACCACCGCCGCACGGTTGGCACGACAACCTTAGAGGAGACGAAAGATTAATGAATCTTGTTGAAAGAACCAATGATTTTATTATAACTTCATACACGGTTCATGCGCGACATGGCAAGCTGGGCTTGATTCTCATTAAACTCCTTCCACATCTGTTCTTCTCTCAACCTGCGGACCCGCTCGACCTCGTGCACGCCGCCGGTGTTCACCAGCTTGTTCTCGCCGACAAACTCGCCCAGCTCCTTCTCAAACTCGTCGACCCTGCTGTCGGCGGCAATCTTGCGCAGCCGTTCCGCCCGTTTGATCGCTTCCACCCGCGACTCGTGGTTCGGATTCAGCGCCCGGACTTCCTTCAACACCGCGTCTTTGCCGCCCAGCGGATCGTTGCCGCCCACCGCCGGCGTCGGCACCCGGCTCGACGACGATGACGTGGGGTTCTTCATCTGCTCCTCGGCAAACATCTTGACCAGCCCCAGCGTCTCGGCCGCCTGCTCCAGGTCGTCGCGCAGGTCACCCACCAGGTCCTCCTGCAGGGTGAAAAACTGCTGCTCCTCCACCACGCTGTCGAGCTCCTTCTCGAGAATCTTCTTCCATGTGCCCTTCTCAGTCCGGATGTAGTCTTCCATCGCAGCCAATCCGGCGCGGGCGTCCGCCAGGTCCCGAGTGATGGCTTCGATGTGCCGCGGGTCCGGACGCACGCCTCGGTTCGCGACGTCCTTGCGCACCGCCTCGACTATGTCCTGCAGATCATCCACCGTGGTCAGCAGCCCGTCGCAGTCGTTCGACAGACGGTCGTGGTACTTGGCGATCTGGGCGTTGCCGGTGGTGACAATACTCGTCTGCACCGACGAGCTGGTCTCGGCGACCTTGTGCTTGACGGATGCCAGCGTCTCATCCATGGCTGTGGCCATGTTGGTGTGCACCTGTCGCAATGCCGCCAGCTCCTTACGCAGCGACAAGATTTCCGCCAGATGAACCGTGGTATCTGGCTTGGCTGTCGCAGTCTTGGGTCGAAGCTCGGTCGTGGGCTTGGACGTCTCCAAAAGCTTCGACAGTTGCTCGACCTGGTCTTTCTTACTGGACTCAATCACGGCACTGACTTGCGAAACAATGCTGGTTTTAAATTGCTCAAATTGAGACGCCAGGGCTTTGATCTGGTCCTCAGCCTTATCCTCGTTCACACCTAAAATTAGCCTTATTCTAACTAACCGGGAATTTAACGTACTTTCAATATTCAAAGACACAATCACGCCAGCCTTGATGTCCTCAATTGTAGATTCCTCAAGTTCGTACCGAACCGACAACTCCGATTGTTGGATGTAGAGATTAGGAAAGTTCTCGCCGCCGGGAGGCGAATACGAGAACCGCTCGACGAAAATCAACCGGATTGCTTTGAGTGAAACGTCAGCGATATCGATGATGACTTTTTTCGTCTGGTTCCCCAGTCGCACAAATATCGGAAACGAGTCTTGGTCTTTGGTGGCCGTGGCGGTGACCGTGGCTTCAGTTATGGACGACATGTCGGGCCCAGCAGCGAGCATCTCCGGCGCGGTCGGGTCTTCTGATTCCTGAGCCCATGGTTTCTGGTTCTCGATCGTGCCACTTCTACCCCTCGTAGGCGTCTCTTCAACCATCGGCAACAGGGTCTCGTTAAAACTAGAACTGCTATTACGTAGCTTACTAACTGACGACGACGGCAGCGGCGGCGCCGGAGCTGGAGGTGGTGGCGACGACATGGCGGTAGAGCCTTCGGGTATGGACATGATATTGGCACCGCTACCGCTGCCGCTTCGAGCACGGTTGTGGACTTCACCGGTGGCGCCGGCGACGCCTAGCTTCGCGTACTGATATGCGGAGAACCGTCGGGACGCTCTGCGCTCGAGTGCGTCCGAGTGCTGCAGTTGTGCGAGCGGGTCTTTGGGAGGCAACTCGGTTAGCATCGGTGGTATTGCCGTGAATTGTTGCTGGTCGCGCACTGGTGAAGATATCACATGCTGCTCCGGCTGTTGCGACGGCGGTGGTTGGAGCCCAGGCACAGCGGCGGCGGCGGTTAGTATTGACGATGACGGTCTTGGTGGCCGTGCGCCTCTAGGGGTGGTTCCGACACGTTCTGGCGAGTGAGCGTCGGTGAGTCGATAGCCTCGGCGTTGCGGACTGGTGTTGGACGACAACGAGGACGACCGTGCCGGGGTGACGGTGCCGTCGGCTGCCACCGTTTGCGACGGGCGGCGGGTAGGCGACGTGGTAGCCGAGGTGTGACTTCTTCGAACCGGTGATTTCTCCTTTGCTGTTGGTACCTGCTGAGGTGGTAGCGGTTGTTGATGTTGTTGTTGTTGTTGTTGTTGTTGTTGTTGTTGTTGTTGTTGTTGTTGTGGTGGTGTGAACGACGGCGGGGATGGAGTGGAGGCGACGACGGTGCGGAGCTGGGCCTGTTTGGCTTTGAGTCCCTGCAGCAGGTTGACGATGATTTCTCTGATTGCCGGCAGATACGTGTCGAGACTGGCGGCCCGTTCGTCCTGAGAGAGCGCTTCCTCGAGAATTGTCCGCAGCTGATGCGGCACGTCGCCGAGATCTTTAACGTCGATGCCAATCCGCTGGAACGCGCGGGCGGTGATGTTGAACTCGTTGCCGAGACTCACGTACACGTCCGACACTTCCTTCTCGGTGGTATCTCCACGGGACCACTGCGTCAGACACTCCAGCAGCTGTTTAGTAGCGACCAGCAGCTTCGTGACTGACGATTCAATCGTGTTTATCGACGCTTGCCGCTTCATGGCATTACTTCGTTGCGTCGACGCCGGCGTCGACGCCGACGACGACGATCCCACCCGAGTCGACATGTTGCCATTCACGCCATGTGCAGTCGACGGCCGACGCGGACCGTACGATTCTGACATTGTCGGATTAATGTGATTGGTGAGTAGTGGAATACGTTCAATCGTGTATCGATTTGCTGTTCGCGCCCCGGGACTTCTACTGCTTCGTTTCACTGCCAGGCTCGCCAAAACTCGAGCCCCACGGCATTCCCGGACGCATTGCTGGCAACTACGTGACCCGTGTAAGCGAGATGAATTTATCATTGCAGGGAAAGTCTCGATTTATTATGTTATCGCAATAGCTGGTCTAGCTGCCACTACTACCGTTTTGCGCCTTGATCACTTTTACTTCCGCTTCCAGCTTATCAACCTGCTTCTTGGCCTCCAGCAGCAACCCGATGCTCTGCTGCAAGATCTCGAACTTGTCACAAACTTTGGCCGTCGGCATCGCCAGTTTGGGAGCAATCCCAAGCTCGCCTAGCACCGACGATACTTTGGCTTGCAGCGTCGGTTTCAGGTTGCCGATCTTGGTCGACCGCAGGTAAACGCCCTGGGTCAGTTTGTCGTGAAAACTGACGCCGTAGCGGGCTTCCTGGCCAGCGGGGATCTTCTTGGCAATTTTCTTAGCTGCCGCGGCTTGAGTTTGTTCTGCTTTAGATATCTGAGCTGCGGCGGCGGTGGCGGCGACGGCGGCGGCAGCGGCGGCGGCATTTGCTGCTGCTCCTGCTCCTGCTGCTGCTCCTGCTCCGGCGACTCCGGCTGCAGATGGTGACGATGCTGCGGCAGTGGTGGACGACGTGGGTGTGCCGGCAGCAGATGATGAGCCCGGTGCTGACCGACCGGGCTTAATGGATGACGCTGATTTGTTCGCACCACCATTGGGTGTTCCATTGTTGCTACCAGCGGTACCACCGGGAGCAGCAGCGCCGATGCCGGTGATGGCAGCGGCGTCGGGAGCTTTACGCTTGCGATTTTTGTCGACCTGGAGGAGATTCGTGGCCAGCTGGGTTAATCCGGCGTTGTTCTCAAACTGAGCGAACGAATGCGACGTCTGGGGCGACTCCAGCAGCCGCAACAGTTGTTTGCGCTCGGCGACCAGTTTCCGGGATGAGTCCTGGATCCGGCGATAGTCCGCCAGCAGCCGCTCCTCCTCGGCGATCTCGGCCGGCGACCGGGACAGTAACCGCTCAAGGTACTGTTTGCGGATGACTTCCTTGTCCTTGTCAAACTTCATCGCGTTGTAGGCTTCCAGGTCTGACGGCGTCCATTCCGAGCCGCCACGGCGGTGGTCCACGAGTCTGCGACAGCAGCTGTAGTACCGCAGCTTGAGGTCTTCCAGGGTGCGAATCGATTTGGGTTCGTCCGGTTCCGGCGTATAGTCGTATCTATCCTGGATGACCAGCCACCGCAGGTCGTACTCGCGACACTGTTCGAACAAGTAGTCGGTTTCCCGCGGTGTCCAAGCGGTGTCAGCCAGCGCTGCTGCCTCGTACTCTTCCGGGGTATAACTTGGCACGGGGCATGGTTTATTGAACGTTGCAAACGCGTAGTCGGTCTCTGTTGCTGCTGATGGGTTGAAATTGCGGGCCCAGTGGTGCAGCACCAGGCCATCGGATCTGGCAGAGTTTGTGAACGGAGCCCATGTCCATGGCGCTGGTTTCTGTTTCCAGTTCGGCCGAGCTTTGAACTTGTTCTCAACTACTGCGATCGCAGGTGTCGACTCGCTCAGCAGGTTGTGCAGTTCCCTATGGATTCCGTCTTGCAATCAGCACCCTGTTCAGGACCAACATAAGGGAGCGAGGAAATTTACATACCTAGTTTTTTGCCCCCGTCGGTTTTCTGTCGTTTGGCAGGAGGCGGTCGTAAAGGCTGGTCCGCCTGCTGGCTAGGCAGGTTGAGAACGTCACGAACGTCTGCTGCCGACATTGTGTGATGAAAGACAGGTGATTGGATAGTCTCCAAGCTTCTTTGGGCTTGAGCCTTGAATTGTGTTAAAATGTCGAAATTCATAAATTCAAGAGCCGGCCCCGTCCCGACCAGGGTAGGGTTAGGGGGTCGGGGTCGGGGTCTATTTTTTTTTGGACGCGCGCGCGGGTTGTGATTGTTTTGGTTGTCATTTGTTTACAATTTCGACGATGGTGACTTCAGTTGAGTTCGATACCAGTAAAGGACCAAGTCAAGCAAGATGTCGATAGTAATACGGCAGGAAGAATTTCCGCATGATGATAGCAATAGGGGAAGTGGCGGAGCAATGCCGAGCGTGCCGCAGTTTCATTTCGACTTTGACCGGCTCAAGACTGAGATGGACAAGTTCCAGGCCCGGTTTGACGGGTTTATCGGCCACGAGCGCAGCAAGACGTTGAGCGAGCGGGTGATGTTTGAGAAGCGAATTATGGAGGGCAAAGAGCAGCAGCAGCAGTTGATACAACAGATTGAGCACTACCAGCAGCGCGAGCAGGACCTGGCTGGCGAACAGGCGCGGGAGAGCCAGGAGCTGGCGGAGACCGAGGACAGCATTGCCGAGTTTACGAGGAAGAAACAGGAGCTGAGTGGTGTGCATGAGGTGGTGATGAACCAGATTGTTGATGCCCAGAACGTGGTTGATCGGCTGCGACGAGGTGAGTTGTGATGGGCGATGAGTGAGGTTCTGACGGAGGCTGACAGCGCGAAGAGCGGCAAGACGAGAGAGCCAAAGTGGTGAAGCAAGCGGTTCAGAATGCGCCTGAGCTGAACGTGTACGAGCAGAGTCTGGGTCTCCGGATCAACGGCGTCCGAGACGATGTGCTCAAGTTTGTGTTTACGTTGGTGGACGAGGGAGCTCGGGACCGGGAGTTCAGTGCCGTGCTGGACGTCAGCAGCCGAGACTACGACCTGGTGACGACCGAGCCGGCGTTGGGCAAAGACGATGTCGACCGGATCGTGGCGACACTGAACTCGAGCAGGAACTTTGGCCGGTTTTTGAGGGACTTGCGGCAGTGTTTCAAGCAACTGGTGATCGCATGTTGATAATTTCATCAACATTGAACTTCATAGCCATTGAACTGGATAAGAATTACATGAACTGGATAAGAATTACATGAACAGCATTAAACCGTCAGGTTACAAGATGATCGTATAGTATTGATAAGAATTTACATGAAAAAAAACAACGCATTGAACAACCCCCCGGTAGGGAACGGATAAAGGTTACAGATCGGGGATTACTCCTCGTCGTCTTCAAACACGTTCTCAGCCGAGATCGAGATCTGGGACGGACGTCTGACAGCACCGTTGCCGCCATTGGAGTTGGACCGGCGACGGGCGAGCTGCGGGTTGACGTTGCCGGAGTACTCTTCCAGCACCTCGTCGATCTCGTCGTCCTTGCGGCCCCTAGCGTGGGAGGGGGAGATTAGCACTGATTCAAAAGTCAATTGTAAATGAATTTGCATGACCGCCTACCAGTTACCCTTTCCAGCACCGTCTTTCTTCGATCGGAACGGGTTCTGGTGATCCGTGTTGGTGTAGGCCTTGCCGAACCAGTGCGGCACGTGGTCGGCGACGGCAGCCGGCTCGGGCTGCGATCCTGAGAACGAACGAGTGGTGCGGGTCATTGAATACGATAGAAACAATAGATGATCTACACTTGAGAGGCAACGATTGATAGTAGTAGACCACGGCACGCCAAACCCCGGGGGGGGGAGGGCACGCCGGTGATATTTATAGCTGCACCCGCCGGTGCGCACATCTCCACTCGACGGCCTTCGACGGGATCTCTGTTGTCGTCACCTGGTGATGAGCAAGACTGGTGAAGTCATCGCGAAATCGCCCGCCCCGGCCAGGGCAAGGGTCCAAGGGCAAGGTCCAAGGGCAAGGTCCAAGGGCAAGGGGTCGGGCCGGTGGAGGTCACGCGCGATGGCGCGCGCCCAGCGACGTTATGAGGGGTTCGTTCTTAAAGCGATTCGGTCAGCTAATCCAGTCCAGTCAAGTTACGTAAAGTTCGTTTTATGGTTGAAAAAACATGCCAGAGCCAGAGCCACTCTGGTATACTTGAATAAGGTCTGCATTTAAATGGAACGAAAGGCGTTGCGATCCACTGCCTGGTTTAGACGCATTCCCGGGGGGAAAATTTTGGGTACAACCCCCCCCTTACAACTCACGACAGGTCGTGATGCTAAGCCCGGCACACGGAGAGGGCCTCGTACCGGGCGGCGGGGCGGATTGCGCCATGAAACGCGCACGCCCCCCCCCCGGGGGAAATAAGTATATATGTTCCTGGTGGCATGACCGAACGACGACGGCATGACGCGACACGGCTGGCTGTGCACATGATCATCACCCGGATGAGGTTCGATTGGCTCACTGGGCGGGTCAATTTCGTGCTGGTCAATTTCGTGCTGGTCAATTTCGTGCTGGTCAATTTCGTGCTGGTCAATTTCGTGCTGGTCAATTTCGTGCTGGTCAATTTCGTGCTGGTCAATTTCGTGCTGGGTCGCATGGTGAAGACCATTGACGAATATCCATCGCTGACGGCCGTGCTGGACTATAAACGTGCTGACTATAAACGTGCTGACTATAAACGTGCTGACTATAAACGTGCTGACTATAAACGTGCTGACTATAAACGTGCTGACTATAAACGTGCTGACTATAAACGTGCTGCATGCTAATGCTCTGCCAGTACGATTACTACTCTTCTCCTATTACTACTCTACTCCTATTACTACTCTACTCCTTCTTGCCGACCTTGAACTTCAACGCTTGGCCAATCTTCTCCGTCATCCCCATCTCCTGCTTTGCACTTTCATTGCCATCTCCATCGCCAACTCCACCCGCCTGCAACTCGTCGTCCTGCTGAGCAACAATCTCAATCGCCGTCGTCGCTGTCGTGGTGGTGATTGGCGCGTTCGTGCCCGGCGCTGATACTGCCGTGACCGGTGACGAAACCGACACGTGGATGCCGTCAGCGGCAAACGACGGTGCCGGTGACTGGTCGCGGCCAGATGAAGAATGCAGACCGAGACTACCGTTCACATTACGCGTGATTGAATGCGCTCGTACCCTTCCTGCTGCTGCTGCTGCTATTGCCGGCTTGTCCTGGCCGTCCTGGCCGTCCTGCTTGTCCTGCCTGTCCTGCTTGTCCTGGCCGTCCTGTCTGTCCTGCCTGTCCCGCTTGTCCTTTTTTTTGGTCTTGTGTGGGCCGGCCGGGGAGGGAGAACGCCTGTCGCGCCTCTCCAGCTTAACGTGTCCGATTGCCCGGTTCCGAACCGGGACAGAGAAAAACCGGTCAAGGATCGCCATGACATTAGGAATGACAACCATGTCCACATCTTGTCCCCACACCAAATCAAGATGCTCGTGTCCGGCAACCGGGATGGCAACCGCGTGTCGCGGCAACTCGCTGAGCATGGCGCCAATGTCCACCAGCGAGTCCCGGGCGCCGTAGATCAGATACACCGGCGACCGGATGTTGCCGATAGGGAACCGGGCCACCTTGTAGTATGCGGACCCGTAAAGCCGGACCGGGCCGGCGTCGTCGTCGTCGAACATCTGGAAACATCGGTTGCGCATGATCTGGAACCAGTGCACCACGGTCTTGACCGACGCGAACGAGTACAGGTGGGCGTACGCGGCCAGCTTCTGGTCGAACGTGATGTGACGGGACCTCCAGTCAAACAGCATCGCCAGCGACCGGTCGATGAGCCGGACAAACAACGGCGGATACATGATGCTCTGCCAAAACACCGCCGACGACAAGATCACCTTGCGGCCGAAAAACAGATACATCAGCGACGGCGACGCCTTCGCCAGCGAGTCGACAATGCCGAAATGCAGACCGGCCGGCGCCATCGCCGGCGCCAGCGCGATAAACACCTTGACCTTGCTGTTGAGGCCCGGGTGGATCGACAGCGCCGCAAACGCCTGGGCGGTGCCCTGGCTGAAGCCGACGTACGCCAGCGACGGCTGGCCCGTGGTCGCCAGCACGTAGTCGATCGAGTTGGGGATGTCGTACAGCGCAAACTCGTCCATGCTGAAGTCCCAGAACGCGGCGGAGGAGATGTGCCGGCTGATGTGCCGCTTGGAGTACTTGTTGCCGCGGTTGTTGCCCAACCACACGTCGTAGCCGCGCTCGGCCAGCAGAAACGGCAGGCACCGGTTCTCGTCGGTGACGCACGTCCAGATCTCGGAGCTCATGAGCAGGCCGTGGTGCAGATACACCACCGGCTTGTGCTTCGCGTTGATGTCCTCCGCCGTCACCATCCCCGCGATCTCGTCCTTGGACATGGCGATCCGGTGCAGCCCCAGCAGATACCCGTCCTCGGTCTTGACGATGTGCTCCTCCACCTGATACCCAAACACGGCACAGATGCTCAAAAAGTCCGGCGCATCCTTGATCTGCTCCGCCACGGTAGGCGGCGCTCGAGCCGCGGCTGCTGACGACGGCAGCACCAGACCGTACATGCGCTTCGTGGCAGCGTCAAACAGCCTGATCACGATCGGCGGCAGCCAGGCGGTGACGTACTGCAACATCGACTCAATCAACACCAGGACCAGTCCCAGCACCAGCGGACCCCATTCAAACGGCTTCAGCCTACCAATCAATGGCAGATACATGCTTGGTATACTTGGTATTACCAAACTTGCTGTCACTGTTCCAACTCGCACCAGATAAGAACTTTGTTCTTTATTCCATCCACCATCAAGATCCTCGGGGCCCCGTCGAAATGACGTCGACGCAATTGGGAGTCCCTGCCAGCCCTGGACAGATTCCGCCCGGCCCTTGCGCGGCGCAGACCCTGGCCCTAAATTTTCACCTACCAAATGCCAGCACGTGACCACAGGCAGGGCACGTGATCTGATACACGTGGACCGCGGGGTCACGTGACCCGGAGGGTAGGGGGGGGGTGGGGGTGCGTCTAGTTTAGGGTTCCGTTCCTAATCTTCCGTAAACCAAGAGTAAATCATTCTGAAATCAAAATCGTCCTTTCAACCGTGGTTTCGCCGTAAGTTCGGTATCGTTTTATTCCGAGCTTAGTAGCACGGAAATTCTCAAAACGCGGGCGGGCGGGGACTGAAGGGGATTCGTTTGTTTAAATCGGTTGGCGGGCCCAAAATAGTCCCCATTAGACTTGAAGCGGTTTTTAAACTCCACTCTGCATTAGACTTGGACGGGACCCACACGTGCAAAACTCACGGTTTAGACTCAAGAGCATTGCGCATTTTCCACTTGACCGGCACAAAAAATATGCTCTACGTTCTCCCCATCACTGCGAAACTTGCTACAAACCACTAATAGAAAAAGCAGGGGCGGCTAGGGCACACCAGATTTTTTGGGGTTCGATTCTGTCAAAATTTTGTCTGATCCGGGGGTTGTGGGAATCTCGGAAATGTGACATGGCAATATCTTTTTTTTTTTTTTTTTTGGCACCTACCAGCCGTCACTGTTTGACCCCGTCGCAGACGACTCGGCAGACTCAGAGTACCTTAATTGATATTTTGACTGAACATGGGAGCCGGATGACGCAGGCCGGCGGGCGAGACTCGGCTTGGTTGGGATGCCCAACCCCCCCCCCCCCCCCCCCGGTTAGACTTGCTTCTACGGTACTGCGGTTTCCGGTTTATCTGAAAGCCCCCGCCGCAAGCAGCACTTGTGACGGTCGGTAAAATCCCCCGTCTGCTCAACCTCGTCCCCCGCATGATGCCGCAAATTAGCTCTGCAATAAACACGCCAGTGGTGGAGTTACTGCTGACGTGTGGTTACGTAACTGCTGACTAGCATTGCCGTTTCAACGCGACCGCCCCTCCGCCGCCGCCCTCGGGCCTAACCCTAAACGTGGCAAACAAGTCTTTTTTTGCGGATTTTATTTTTACCTGAGCTGGCGCCAAAAAAAAAAATAAAATCTGGCATGAAACTCGAGATTCGCAATACTGGAAAACAAAAAAAATTAAAACTGACCAAAGGGGCGGGCCCCCCCCCCGGACGACACGAAACTGAGTTGCCAATCCGGTCAACAACACCCGCTCACGGACTGTGATATATATATATATATATATCTGACGAGTATCTGCCGAGGTCATCAGTAGGAGGTTTTTCAGGAGCTGGAGCTTTTTTTGTTTTTTTTTTTCTTTTCGTTTTTGTTTTTGTAAGAAACAGGCGGTGTTGGATTCAACTGAACATAGTCCACTCGGGTCTTTCGATGATGAACGGCAGCGCGTTCCCGCATTCTTCAGCCAATGGAGGGCTGTTTAGTATAACACCAAACAGGTGAGTGAGAAAGCGGGGAGAGATTCAAACATGGGTTGGCTAACATGGGCCAGTAGCCGGTTCCATGCCAAATCGTCAAAAGCTCTGTTGCGTAGGCAGAGCCCGGTGGTACGCGGGCTGATGGTGCTGGTGCCGGTGTGCTTCATTCTCAGTCTGATATCGCCGTCGGTGCGGTCAGTCGTGACTCCGTCGTTTGCAGCTTCGGGGCTGCTTCGTGACGACCCTCAGATTCCGTCGGTGGTGCACTACGACCTCGCGAACTCGCTCGGATCCGGGCGAGGGTGGGAGCGGCAGGAGCGGGTGCTGATGTGCATCCCGCTGCGAGACGCGGCACCTCATCTGCCGCTGATGTTCTCGCACTTGCAGAACCTGACCTACCCGCATTCACTGATCGACATGGCGTTCCTGGTGTCGGACTCGAAAGACGAGACGCTGCTGCTGCTCAACACGCTGCTGGAGCGGGTCCAGTCCGATGCCGACGCGCACCAGCGGTTCGGCCACATCGACATCTTTGAGAAAGATTTCGGCCAGGTCGTCGGCCAAGGCTTCTCCGACCGGCACGGGTTTGCTGCCCAGGGACCGCGGCGGAAGCTGATGGCCCGGGCTCGCAACTGGTTGCTGTCAGCAGCGCTGCGGCCGGAGCATTCGTGGGTGTACTGGCGCGACGCCGACGTCGAGGTGGCGCCAAAGACGATTCTCGAGGACCTCATGCGACACAACAAGGACGTGATCGTCCCCAACATCTGGCGGCCGCTGCCGGACTGGCTCGGCGGCGAGCAACCCTACGACCTCAACTCGTGGCAGGAGTCAGAGACGGCGATCCAGCTCGCCCAGACGCTGGACGAGGACGCGGTGATTGTGGAAGGATACCCGGAGTATGCCACCTGGCGACCACATCTGGCGTACCTGCGTGATCCCTACGGCGACCCTGGCGTCGAGATCGAGATCGACGGCGTCGGCGGCGTGTCCATCCTCGCCAAGGCCAAAGTGTTCCGCCAGGGCGCCCACTTCCCGGCGTTCTCGTTCGAACGCCACGCCGAGACCGAAGGTTTCGGCAAGATGTGCAAACGCATGAAGCTCTCCGTCGTCGGGCTGCCCCACTACGTGATCTGGCATCTGTACGAGCCGTCGGCCGATGACCTGAAACACATGGCGGAAATGGAGGAGGAGCGAATACGCAAGGAACAGGAGGACAAGGAGAAGCAGGCACAAGAACAACAACAACAACAACAACAACAACTACTGCAACAACAACAACAACAACAACAACAACAGGCCCAACCTGGCCAGCCTGCTCAACCGCAGCAGCAGCCGCCGATTCAGGGACAACCGCAAGAAGGCGCCGAGAGCGGGCCCCAAGCACGGGCTCTAGACAAAGACGGCGTCGAAGCAGAGAAGAAGGGTAAGGATATCAAGGTCAAGGTCAAGGAGTAATACATACATATACACACATTCGGTTGTTGTTTGCTCATTTTATTGCTTTTTTATTTCCTAATTCGTGGCTGTTTTTGTTGCCGGTTTTTTTTTTTTGTTACTGCTGTATCTCTGATGTACTTTTTACCCTAATCCTAATACTCTGATCATATCCGCCTCAACCCAGCCAGACCCTTACCCTTAGAGGAGGAGGACCTTCCAAAATTTTCAGGGGGGGGGGGCCCCCCCCAAAAGCCGCGGTTCCGGTGCGGCTCGACAATCCCGGTGCGGCTTGGGGGTTTTTTTTTCGGCAAAAAAAGTGCCGAAGCGGCCAAATTGTATATGGGATGCACCCCCGACAAACAAACGACAAAGAGATGTGGTCGCCATTGTGCACATCACCTACCGGCTTGGCATGACGTCTTTGCGTGGGTGCGTGCGTGAACAGTGCTAGTGCTGCCCTGGCCCGGCGGAGGAGCGTGCCGAGTTCCGTATACTGCAGCAGACGGCTAAGCGGACGCTTAGAGCTGATAGCCATGGCCCTTTACCCCCTTCTGCAGGAGGATATGGATGAACGGTGTATGCGGGTGTGCCGTGTTTGCCGTCCATGTCGAGTGCCAGCGACGTGGTATAAGTATGCAGCCATGGTCTGCTGCATCTGAGGATTGAGCTTGACATGTTACAACCGCCGTCAATAACAACAACACAATGTCAGTGTCTTCAACATCTTCCGGCTCCAAGGCCGACAAGCTCGACCACGGCGACCGTCAGCAGCCGCCATCACCACAGGCGCATCAACCGTACCTGCACGCCGCCAACGAAGGCATCAGCCCTCTTGATGCCGCCAACTTCCCGGCCGGCGTCGACGAGACCCTGGCCGACCTGACGGAATACGTGTCGCCCCATGAAGAGGGCTACGTGCTGGCGGCCGACGGCGTTCACAAGCTGGTGTCGTTCCGGCCTGGCGACAAGCAGAATCCAAAGGAGTGGTCAAAAGCCTACAAGTGGTACGTGACGTGTGTGGTGGCGGCGCTGTGCTTCACGGTCGCGTTCGGGTCGGCGGTCGTCACCGGCGACCTCGAGGGCGTCATGGACCAGTTCTCCGTGTCGGAGGAAGTGTCGATCCTGACCGTGACGCTGTTTGTGATCGGGTTCGGCGTCGGCCCGCTGGCGTTTGCTCCCCTGTCAGAGATGTTCGGCAGGCGAATCGTGTACGTGACCACGCTCGGCCTGGCGGTGATCTTCATTGTCCCCTGCGCCGTGGCCCAGAACATCGCCACGCTGCTGGTGTGTCGTCTCATCGACGGCATCGCGTTCTCGGCGCCGATGACCCTCGTCGGCGGCACTCTGGCCGACATGTGGCGCGACGAAGAGCGGGGAGTCGCCATGGCGTTGTTCTCGGCAGCCCCGTTCGCGGGACCATGCATCGGGCCCATCATCGGCGGCTACATCGGCGACTACTCAACCTGGAGATGGATCTACTACTCGTTCCTGTGCTTGTCCGGAGCCTTGTTCGTCCTCGTCTCCGTCACCATTCCCGAGACGTACGCACCGAAGATTCTCTCCGACCGAGCCGCCAGACTGCGCAAGCAGACCGGCGACGTCGCCTACACCACCGACACGGAGATGTTCAAGAAGCCGGCCGCCGAGCTGCTGAAAATCTCCCTGAGTCGGCCGCTGGTGCTGCTGTTCCGCGAGCTGATCGTGTTTCTGATCTCGCTCTACATGTCGGTCCTGTACGGCCTGCTGTACATGTTCTTCTTTGCGTACCCGGTGGTGTTTGCCGAGGACAAGGGCTGGAAGAACGGTCCCACGGGGTTGATGTTCCTCGCCATCTTCGTCGGCGTCATGCTGTCCACGTTTGCCGCCCCGTTCGTCAACAGAAACTACGTCAAGATGAGCATGAAGTACAACGGCCGACCGCCGGCCGAGGTCAGGCTGATCCCGATGATGTGGGGGTGCTGGCTGATGCCGGTCGGTCTGTTCATCTTTGCCTGGACGTCGTACCCGACGCTGTCGTGGGTCGGTCCCTGTCTGGGCGGGTTACCGCTCGGCATCGGCTTCTGCGTGCTGTACAACTCCGCCAACAACTACATCGTCGACGCCTACCAACACTACGCGGCATCGGCGCTGGCGTCCAAGACGTTCATGCGGTCCATCTACGGCGCCTGCGTGCCGCTGTTCACGATCCAGATGTACCATCGCCTGGGAAACCAATGGGCCGGCTCGCTGCTGGCATTCATTTCCTTGGCATGCTGCTTTATCCCGTTCTTGTTTTACCGGTATGGCGCAAAGATCAGGTCGTTCTCAAAGTACGCCTACGCGCCGGAAGACGAGACCGAGGAAGAGAAAATGCATCCCCGACCAAAAGTCTCGGTTGCTCATTAGATCATAAAGGAATGGAAACAATGGAAACAATGAAAGGAGTGCGTTGCTCGGGTTCGGTCGGATGTTTAGAAATTTCATTAATACAGCTAATAGACAATAAAAGATGTGATAGAACAGGCCGTAGAAATTACAACCTCCCAAGTCTCAGGGTAACTCTGGTTACAATCAATTGCCCTCGAACATTCTAATTCCATTCCGCCACGTATTCGATTGTTGCCACAAATTCACAATCCACAATTCACCCGATTACAATTCGACAGCCATGGATTCAAAAAAGAACCTGGTGATCGGGGTGCTAGACTTTTTGCAGACGTCGTTAACCGACGGCACGATTAAGCCCGACGACAAGGATTCGGTCGAGGTCGCGATCCAGTGTCTGTCGGACGTGTTCGAGGTCAATGCGTCGATGAAGTCGGAAGCACTAGGTTCCCAGTCTCTGTTGAGTATTTTTCAAGCTTTTGAGAAGGTTAAAGCCCAGACTTCGTCACAACCGGCAGCACCAGCTGCTGCTGCTGCTGCTGCACCAGCAACAGGGCTATCGGACTCGCAGAAAGCCCAGGCGGAGAGCTTCAAGGCTGACGGCAATCGGGCAGTGGCAGGCAAGAACTACCTGGCAGCGATCGAAGCCTACACTCAAGCGATTGCGATCGATGCCAACAACAAGATCTACTACTCCAACCGAGCAGCAGCGTACAGTGCAAACCAGCAGCACGAGCTGGCGGTGGCAGACGCCGAGAAGGCGATCGAACTTGATCCCGGCTACGCCAAAGCCTACTCCCGGCTGGGACTGGCCAAGTTTGCGCTCGGAGATGCCGAGGGCTCGATGAAGGCCTACGAGCGAGGGATCGAGGTCGAGGGTGGTTCGGGATCGGATGTCATGCGCCGTGGCTACGAAACTGCCAAAGCCAGAGTTAACGAGGATCTCCAGGCGGCTGTACCCGATGCGCCTGTCACCCGCTCAGCAAACACTGGTGCCGGTGCCGGTGCCGGTGCTGGTGCTGGTGGGTTCCCTGATCTATCAGCGCTGGGGAGCATGTTTGGAGGAGGCGGCGCCGGCGGTGGTATGCCGGATTTTGCCAGCATGATGCAGAACCCGGCGATACAGCAGATGGCCCAGAACTTGATGTCGAACCCATCAGCGCTGTCTGGCTTGATGTCGAATCCTGCTCTGCGCAACATGGCCGACCGGGCTAGAAACGGTGGCGGGATGCCAAACATGGACGACTTAATGAATGATCCCAGTCTTGCTGACATGTAGGTTAAAATGATGAAAAAAAGAAGAGGCGGTTAACTAACTAGTAGGGCACGAAATTTCATGGGCGGAAACAATAACAATAACAATAACGGCAATTAAAGCCTTTAGGCAAATAAGCAGTATGACGTTCGATGATGATTTTATTAGAAATAACAATCCAACTCTGAAATTGATGTTGAGTTCTACATAATCTGAGAACCGAGTTGTATATTTAGTTAACAAACTATTTTGAACTTTTCGAACTCCTTTTGTTTCCCTTCGCTTTGCCTTCATCACTTTCGTCCCCGGCTTCGTCCCCGGCTTCTGCCTTGGGCCGTAACTTTTGCAGCTTTGGTACAAAACAACTGGTCCTTCCTCCGACAGTAACGAAATCCACAATGTGGCCATCATCAGTCTTGCGTTTCTCCTTGCTTCGCTTGTCCCATCGATACAGCATAAGCCAGTGTTTGGGAAATTTTGACGTGTCGGCTTCGACGTCGACCGTCAATTCGCACACGTAGATCACGGTTTCGTACAGCGTCGCGAGCTCTTTGTCGGACAGCGTGTTGGAGTACCGTTGGGGATGAAGTCTCGACAGATACAAGATCTCGTCCGCCATCCAGTTTCCGACGCCGGCAAACATCGCCTGGTCGAGCAACAACGATTTCACCGGCACTTTCCGTTTTGTAACCAGTTCCTTGAACTCTGCCAACCCAGGTCGTCGCTGACTCTCACTCCCAGCTTCTGCTGCTGGTGGTTTAGAATAGTCAGGCCCGCTCCTGACCAGAGGTTCCAACTTCATCAAGTCTTGGTTATGGTTGATGCCGGTGAACAGTCTAACCCTGCCGAGTCGCCGGGGATCGACAAACGCAAGCTCGACACCATCACCAGTCTCGATCTGGAACTTGGTGAACCGAGGCGGCCACTGCTCTTTGTCGTCGCCATCTTTCGAATTCGGCCGCTCCATCGGCTTGTAATGGCTGTCGCTACCTCTGACGAAGATCCACCCCGTCATCCCGAAATGCAGCAACAGCCGGACGCCGCCGTCAAACGCAATCCAAAAGTACTTGCCGTGCCGGTCCACGGCGTCAATCCGGCGCCCGACTAGAGTCCGCTCCAGCGTCGGAATGTCGTCCCGTCGAAACACAAGCTCGTCGGTCTGCACGAACGCGAACTTTACGATCCGCTGGCTCACGACATGGCGACGGAGCAACCCCACCGCATGGGCTATCTTCCCAATTTGTCAGTTCATCATCCTACCATCGTGCTCAAACGAGTGTAAACTCACTTCACCTAACTCCGGCATGTCTTCGATCGCGACAACCCCGTCGCTGACGTATATCTCTATTAACACGGTCGATCTCACCACCCGCGCGTTTCGGCATTGGGAGGAACTATATCGACGTGGACTAACTTGGCTATAACTTTTAATGTTATCTTACATAAAGCTACATACAAAACAGCGAACCGTAAACACCATCCCAGAAAACAAAACTACCGATTACTGTTGTTGTTGTTGTTGTTGTTGTTGTTGTCGTCGTCGTCGTCGACGACATTGGTGACAACCCAGTCTCGTGCTCCAGTAACACGATCAATTAACCGTTGCCCGCGACTGGTGTCCGCATTTTCAATCACCGTCCGGCTCGGACGATAAGAATGGACAGTTGGATGATTCGCTGACGTTCCCCGTCCGAGTCCGTGTCCTGATCCCGGCTGTGCTTGACCATACCGAAGGTGGTAATTAGGATCTTTGTCATCCCAGTAATCACCGTCATCGAACCCAATCACTCTGTCGAAAGCAGGCAAACCGCCGTCGTCGCCGCCGCCGGTATCATTTCTAGCAACAATCGACCGGCCGGCACTAACAACCATTTCCGAGTTGGCTGCTTCTCCGTACACTTCATATTCATCGTCCTCCTCCTCATCTTCGTAGTCGTCGCCGCCGCTGTGATAGTCGACCGTATTACTCATCCCTGAACCGCTCGCCACGCCATTACTTCTCCTCACATCATCCGAAAACGAAACACTAGGAACCGGCGAATCTCTAAACGTACCAGTGCCGCCGCCACCGCTATGAGGCCTCAATGGACCCCCTGCTGCGGCCATACTATGCGGTGTTGCCCTGGTCGCAGTTGGACGGGGATATGACGGGCCTCCATTTCCTTCGAATGACTCCGGTGTGATGGAATGCATGGACCGAGACAACCCCCTTTTAATCGGATACACGTGTCTGACTCTATCACTGGCGCCTTGTTCAGCGGCAATCGTCAACGGCTCCTCGATGATACTCGATTCAATTCGATAGCTGGTGGCACTGGTGCAGGTGGTGCCGCGACTGCTTGGTCTCAATCCACCACCAAACAATCTACCCGGCGATTTGAAAAATCCCAGCATGCTCGACGTGAGCCAACCAAACCCAGACGACGACGGATGGCCGTAACTGCTGTCGTCGTCTCCGGCGCTATTGTAATCATCACGATGCCGTTCATTTGTCTGCTGACTTCTTGGTCGATCGTCGAGTCCGAATCCCATCCCGCTAGCTTCTTTGTGTCGACCACTCGGACTCGTCTGTCTTTCAGCGTCATCTGAGAACGTAGTTTCCTCAACCGTCGCGTCACGCTCGATATCATCTACTCTGTCTGCACTCGACTCGCGCTCATGTCGCCGTCTTCGTGACCGGCCGCCCAAGCTGGCACTACTATTCGTAACCAGTGCAGTACCACCACCACCACCACCACCGGCACCGCCATCTCCATCGCCATCATGATCCTGAGAATGGATCGAGTCCCTCGTTCTCCTGGTGTTCCTCCTTCGCCGCCTTCGTCTCGCTTCCCGGGACTGCCGGGCACCCCGACTATTCCCGGTTTCGAGCATTTCCTCCTCGAAAACCTGGCGACCGAGCACGCCGGATTCTTGCATCTTGCTTTCCAAATGCTCGATGCGCTCGACCCACTCCCATACCACGACCGAGGCAGCAGCCAGCCCCACCCATCGCACGAAATCACCCCAGCCGGAAATCCACTGGCGGGAGATGTCTAGCAGAAAAAATATGATCGGCGTAAGTACCGCTAGCAGCGATAGCAATGCCAGCAGCAAATTCCTGGCATGGTACGCGAACGCTCGCTTGGAAATCGAGTAGTACACCACGTAAGCGGCATACAGCAGCGACATGATTATCTGGAACAAGTACGCCAGGGCGGGGATGGCGTCCCGGAACGACTTGTCGTCGTCTTCGGTCGGCAAAAACGATCTAAGCGACCAGAACACGGTATCGATCACGATCAACACCAACCCGAGCCACTTGATGATTCTCTTCTCCCGGTGGCGCGGGAATAATCTGATCAGCGTTTGAACCTGAGCGAGCCATAGAAACACATCGGAAATAACCCGCAAGATCTGCAGCGACAACCCGGAATCAACGTACGTCCGCAGTTCGTCGGGGTTTTCATAGTCCAGATCATACTGGTGCTTGAGAATTTTCGAGCATTCACTTAGCGCCACCGTGAGCGAAACCGCCACCGTGAGCGTAGCTATTTTCTGCAGATACGGCCTGGTCTGGGGTGTAACCAGCAGAAGCAGCAGCAGCACCCACGCCAGCACCGTCGTGCCAGCAATCGTGTACGCGATCGGGATCGCTGACGAGTAAAACGGGTTCTTGAGCGCGGACGACGACGAAGCCGTTGAACCCGACAACGAGCCCGACGAGCAACTCGGCGAGAACACCGCCGTCGGTGAGATCGTCTGGGTCGTGCTCGGCATCACCAGCACACCCGCTGGCAGTGTGAATGGCGTACATTGTGTCAGGGCATTTGTACTAGTTGTAGTCGATTGATCACGCCAAAGGCCCATCTGTGGTCTCATTAGCCTCCACGTCCCAGCTTTCGCAACAACCACCACCCACCTTGACTTAATATAACCCGTGTACCTATCTTCGGCGCATTGACAGTATCTAAACCTTTTTGTTCACTATGACCTTCTCGTTCCGCTTCGGTATGTTCTCTATAATCGTCGCGGTTTTTTGAGTGGAGTGCTGATTTCAGAATCGGTGATTTAGAATGCCGTTATCTCTCCATAATTTTCTCTGGTCCCAGCTCCGGCCGGACGAGCACGAAAATTCCCGACCGTAATAATCTGTTGGGCGTGTGGAAGAATCGAAAGACAGGCTTAAGAAGTTTAAGACAGCAAAACATAATTCTTATACTACTACGCTAGAAAAACTTACATAAGTAGTAAACTTAAACATAAATAAAAGCCAAAAAAAACTGCGACATCACTCTAAGCGTTACAATAAATCAAGTGGTACTGCGTCGAGTTATACGCGGAAAATTAAATATACACCTAAAGAACTCTTACACGAAGTCAAACAAAGACACACAAATACGAAAACACAGAAAAAGATGGAAGGCGGAAAAGAGGTGGACCAGTAACTCCGCGCAAAACACTGCGGTAAACAAAATTTAGCTCGAGATACCGAACCGGTGACGCATTCTTGAGTGTTGCAAAAGATTGTCGCCTCTGGAGAACCGGCGGTGACAGTATTCACATGCAAACGCTATATTAGTTAGCACCACGGCCGAAGAAAAGAATAAACAAAAACGACTCTCGGATTCTTACGCTTGTCACGTTCGTGCAACGTGCTTACATGTCGCTTCAAATGCTCTCGTCGTCTGAACCGACGACCACACTGGCCACATTGGAATCGCTTCTCCTCCGGGGTGCCGGGTAAAGGCTCCATCATGGCTACCTCCATGCTTCCCGGTCTATACGGAACAACCGCCGAAGCCGGGTCGTTGGGGATCTGCTGGCGTTGAGATGGCATATCAACAGCATTGACAACCGCCTGCCGGGCTGTGGCCAGTCCTGCTGACTCTTGGTGTTGGGGTTGAGGGGGGTAGTCTTTAAGTAACTAGTTAGCTTGAGCATTTAAGCAATTACATCAGACTTTTACTCACATCGTCCATCCTGGGAAGGCCGAGGCGGTCCACCAAGTGCAGGATCGATAGCGTTTGAAGGCGGTCCATATGGCCTGTAACCATTCGCGGGAGCTCCAGCAGCACTGTATTGCTCGTTCGCGTAGCCATAGAAGGGGGGGCCTGGTCGCTGGTTGTTACCAGGTGGTGGCTGCTGCTGCTGCTGCTGCTGCTGCTGCTGCTGCTGTGGTTGCTGTTGTTGTTGTTGCTGAGGTGGAGCCGGAGGAGACGGCTGCTGCTGTTGCTGCCATTGTTGAGGAGGTGGCTGGTGGTAAGGATAGGCAGGCTGCTGTTGTTGCTGGTAAGGACTGGTCGAGTTCGGCTGCTTATTCGCATTCAAATGCGAAATCGGAGGCAGTCTAGTCTGGCTTACAGGAGACCGCGACTGAGGCTGCGGTGGTCCCTGCTGATGGTGCTGATGAGGCGGAGGAGGAGGAGGAGGAGGAGGAGGTGGCGCGGATTGGACTGGTTGTGGTTGTTGTTGTGGTTGTGGTTGGTGCTGTGGAGGTGGAGGGTATCCTGCGGGAGGAGGCTGCTGATAGGGTTGCTGCGGACCATAGTAAGGAGATTGTCCGTTAGGAGGGGGAGGAGGAGGAGGAGGACCATAATGTTGTGGGGGATACTGCTGCGCAGGATATGGTTGGCCCTGATAGTATTGGTCGTAAGGAGGCTGCGGATATGGATTATGACCTTGAGGCGGAGGCGGAGCATAATAATGAGGCGGAGGCGGATACTGACCAGGTGGCGGCTGCGAATACATCGGCATCGAGTAGCCATATGGTGGCACAACAGGCTGTTGCTGCTGTGGCTGTTGTTGTTGTTGTTGGTGCTGTTGTTGTTGTTGTTGTTGTTGTTGTTGTTGTTGTTGTTGTTGTTGTTGCTGCTGCTGTTGGGTATTGACTGGAACCGCTACAGCATTCTGCTGGTCAGCCGGAGGACTGACGACAGGTTCCGGAGCGGGTTGGGAGACAACAGGTTGAGGCTGGTCATCGTTGACAACAACCGACCGATTCTCAGATGACGGAGACACAGGTAAGTCCCGACGGTGGTCCGAAGTATCTTTTGCAGTCGCAGTGGCAGGCTTGGTTTCCCGGGCAGGTTCAGGCGACGACTTGGGATCCGGTCGAGCTTTCGCTTTGGGCGACTCTTGTTCAGGCATGGGCTCCGTCTTTGCAGAAGACTCCGGCGCCGAACCTCGAGTCATTTTCTTTTTGGTTACCTAGGTAAAAACCAATTAGTACGCATATAGTTTCACAACAGTTCCCACACCAACCGTTTTAGGCTGAGCTGGTTTCTTTTTGGCAGCTTTAGATCTGGTTGCGATTTTAGGCGACGTCGACGACGACGACGCGGCCGATGGTGACGGTGCCGATTGCGATGGCAGAGTATCTTCCTTGGTTGTATCTACAAGTGAAAGCAAAGCATTTGCTGCCTGAAGCTCTGCCATGCCTTGATTTGCGACTGCAGATTAGCCAGGAGCGAACCAGGGAGGACAGAGGAAGTCTTGGATCGCCTCGGTAGAAGTTGCGAGAGAAGTGGACCGATCGTAACCGGAACTCCGCGGGGGGTTGCTTGAAAAAAACAAAACCCTGATGTGATCGTGCAGAGGTAAAGAACCCGGCAGGTGATCGATGCCGGAGGAGAATCGCAAGATGAAAGTGAGGTGCGGAAGCCCGCCGTCGGTGTGACAACGGTTTAACGTCAGCGGCAAAACACCGAGCAGTGCACGACAACGAGCGGCCAACCGGGGACAATCAACAATTGAAGCAGCCGAAACCGCAATAGCAGCAAGAAAAAACCCCCACAACAAAAAAAAAAAAAAACCACCTGCTGAAGCGACTAAGCGTGGGCCATAAACCTGCGCATGAAGTGCACCAGGGGTGAGATGATATCGCAGAAAAACAGGGCGGCGGACGGCAAAAAAAAAAAGGGAGCCCGGCCCCCCCCCGGCCCCGACCCTCTCACCAGAACGCGACGAAAGTTGGGCACGGTCTCCTGAAACGGCACCGGGACCAGCGAACCACGGCCGGGTAAGGGGCCCCACGGAAGGGTGTGGTGGGGCCCAGCGCTTGCATTGTGTTAGTTGACCGTCGCAACAAGTTGCAGCAAACCAGGCCCGGGTTGTGGATATCTGCATTCTGTCGAATTGTACTCGTAGTGTTGATTCAGTAACGACGGGTGTGCTGCCAGGAGAGCAGCTGCCAGGAGAGCAGCTGGGCAGGGCAGCTTGGAGGTGACCCCCCGGCTGGCGAGGGATGACGTTAGGCCACGGGCAGCAGCGTTGTACTGAAGTGTGATGTATAGCAAGTGCGCTGCTAATACAAAAAAGGGCAATAAAAACACCGTCACTAATAGTAGAAGCATAACTTGGCAGGCCAGAGTTGTGTCGCTGATCGTCGTCGGCGGCGGCGGCCGCCGCCGGCCTGCTACAGTGTACTCAGCGTCCAAACTGAACCCACCTTCATCAATCAAGTTTTACATGTGCTCTGCGCCAGGGTACAGCCATACGGCTTGCGTACATTAAACACTCGATGATTCGCCGCTGGTATCGCCAGCATTAAATACAAACCGTTTGGCAGTGCTGCGCGACGGCTCACCCTGGGGGGGGGTTATTAGCTTGCACATGCAAAACGCAGGCAAAGCAACCACACAGCATATGATCAGCAGTCTAGACTCAAATAACGCCCACGCACCGTAATAGTCTCCATTTGCAGCTGCCAGATCTACGTTCCGACGTCCGTTCCGCTGCTGCTCACAGTTCCAGGGGCCTCCCAACATGTTTTCAGGGTATCGCCAGGGGCTGACGCCATATGATAGGGGTTGGTGTCGTCGGTTCAGGCGATGTCTGCGAACTGCGGTGTAAATCGACCATGGCAATTCATTGTGCTATCAATAATGCATTCACTCAAGCTCTCAGATTTCAGCCGCTGCCGGCATCCCAAACCAAACCAAACAAAACAAACAGACAAACCAACAAGAACAAAAAAAAAAAAATAAAAACTAATTCTAATCTACATGTAAGCTAGGCCCGCTGAGGCACCAAACACGGTCTGAAGCCAACCGGAAAGAAGACCTTTGACGCCGGACTGGTCTGCCGAGAGTCGGTCGTGACTGTCTTTACCCTCCATGTATTCAGCACCATCTCCCTCTGACAACGTCGCAGTGAGACGACTGGCGACGGCAACATCGGTGCCGAGATAGGTCTGGGCAACTTCGGCGATCGTCTCGTTGGTGATGTACATGTGCCGGCCTTCGATCATCAAAAATTTAAGCTTGTTGGCCTCCGACAGCCGTCGCAGACCAAGCCAGTCTTCAACGTACATAGGCCGCTCCTCAAGCACCGTCACCCGTCCACTCTGCTTGTCAACCTCGGCCAGCCACTATCCATTAGTTCGACCGGCCAAATTACTACATCGAGCCGGGAAAAAATATTTAGACTTACCGCACTCTCTTTGGGAACAACAGTCGTGTCTTCAGTGAACAGGTACAGAACAAGCTCGTCCAACGACGCAATATTATCCGCATACGTCCCGTTCTTTTCGTACCGTTCATTGTTCACGTCAGCAAGAAATCCTGATAGCTCAAGGTATTTATCAAACTGATCAGTATTCTAACATTAGCTATCACTTTGCTGCATTGGCAAACAGATAACACCTACTCTATAGTACTGAGCAACAGTCACCGACGTCTGAGCATACTCTGAGTACGCTTGAGACTTGAGCAGCGCGTTCCGACGCCGACACACAAAATCGCGAGCCTTGCAAGGCGGGAAGTCAGAAACTCCTAGCACAAATTAGTGTCACAGTCCCCCGTTTCTGTTAGTGACAAAACATTAAAACACCCACCATTTTGAGGAGAACCAAATGTGATGAGCTTGTGCACCTTGGGAGAGTTGCAACGTTCCACATATGCTCTCATGAACAGTCCGCCCTGCGAGAATCCAAGTGCATCAAATCCATCCTTAAGCTCTTCAACTTCCGCCAGCTGGGCACACACAATTTCCAGCTGCAAAAGAAAAAGCTCGTTAGCCAAAGCCATTTCACTCAGCCTCCCCCGCAACACTATCGCCGCGTGAACCTACATGCTCGTCAAGCTTGCCAAGCAACGACGCCTTGCTGTCTTTGTCCGCATCCTCGTCAACATATACACTGTGAACAAAAATATCCGGATACGTCTCCCTGATGACGGATTCCATGCGCTGCATCCCACTTGAATCATAGCTGTCGCCCAGCCCGTGCCACATCACGACCGGGCGCACCCCGGCTGCGGCGACATGCACCAGCGCAAGCACGGCGGTCAAAGCACTCGCAGCTATCTTTAACATCTGTTCCCCCGTATTTATGTGCACGCCCAGTTTTCTCCGTCTGAACTAGTGTTCTATGAAAGTTGAACCGTCATTATTCGGGCCGGAGGCGACTCTTACTAGGCAGGTATTCCGTTCGCGGCAGCAGCAGCAGGAACCAATTACCCGGATCAAAATGTCACGTGATGCTTGTCAAGGTCGGCGAGTACTCTTTACTTGTTCACGAAGTACAATTTCTTTGAACAAAAGACTGCAATAATTGAACGTGTAACCGAGCAGCTGCGGTCATCTCTTGCCCTATATGTCAGGAAAGACGCCTGGAACGCCGCCCAGGTCTGCGAGTACGCCTACTACCGGCTCTCAGTCTGGTGGTGGAGCCGGCTCAGTCTCGGGATCAAAAGCGACAGCACCGGTTGAAGAACCAGTGCCATGCACGCTGTTGCTAGCACGCCCATACTTGTCGCAGTCTGATATAAGCCAACTGGAAGCTCTTAGTGGATCTCGAGATGCTAGCAGGCTGACCCAGAGCAAACTTCTTGCTTGCCAACTCATCACCGCTATTGGTGACCACCTGCGATTGTGAGTCGTTGGTATACGATGCATGCGCTCGGGAAGGCGATAACTAACATCCCAGTCCGATTCGAACCATGAACACAGCAATGGTGTTGTTCCAACGATTCTATCTTTTCAACACTTTTCAAGACTTTCCAAACACGGTGGTATGCGGGCTTGATTATGATTATTCCCGACCATAACTTTAGCTGATGATTTAGGACGTCGCTCATGCTTGCATGCTGGTAGCAGTCAAAACCGAGGACACACTAAAGAAGCCACGAGACATTTTAATGGCGTCTCACAATATCAAGCACCCGAATAATCCCATAAATGTTGATTCGTCTGTAAGACCACATTACGAGCTTGCCGTCGTGATCTGCGGCTAACTTCTTGTTAGGTCTTGGAAGAGCAAAGTCGCAAGACTATTGTGCTCGAACGGCACGTGTTAGAGACAATGTCGTTTGACTTTAGAACAAGGCATCCTCAACCATATATTATCAAGTTCACGAAATTTTTACGCCGTGAGTTGAGTCTTTTTTTCTGTTGGTGTCTTTGCCATGTTCTGACATTTGCATTTAGTAGACAAAAATGTCGCCGAGCTTGCATGGCAGATCGCCATCGATGCATACCAGACGACTCTACCGCTAAGAGTGACTCCACATGCACTTGCCCTTGGCTGTGTCTATTTGGCCAGCGAGCTGCTATTGTCTGATACGAACAGCTTCGAGCCCGACAAATTATCAGTCGAACCGAACGAGATCGATGGTGCGTACAGTGAACCACGGTTTTTATTGGGGCATCCCTGTGGAATACTAATATGTAGATGTTGTCTTGGCCATGCTAGAATTATACATTGACTGGCTTCCCTACACTCTCTTGCAGCCGAGATTTAGTGACCCTGCCGTGTTCATGACAATCCGGATCGGAATCAATAAACGAAAGGGCCAAGACGACGACAGTTCAACTTCCAAATCTGACGATATCAGATCAACACTGTCACGTAAACGCGTACGAAGGAACGACGAAAGCCAAGTCAAGTTACGAGACGCCAAGTTTGGTGATCACGGTACCATCAGATTCGTTCTGGACTGGAAACGAGAAAGGGATGAGCGGATTTTTTTCAAATAAGTTCGAATTAGGGATCCAGTTGGGGTAGAGAGTTGGAGTTTTTGTAGTATAGTGTAGCATAGCAACTAGCTGAACTGGAGAAAAAAAAAATTTGACTATAGACCAGAAAGTATCGCCTGTCTAGCCATCTCGATCTGTTCATCAGTTTGGACTACCAACGTTTTGTGCGATGCTGATTCACCGGAAATGTCAAACACAGTTTCGCTAGTTCCCGACGCTTCAGAGTTAAGCTTATCGTTTAACGTGAACCCAAGACAGCCGACGTTCTGGATAACCGCATGTCGAAGCTCGGAGCCTTTTTCACCGATTCCACCAGCAAACACCAGTGCGTCTACGTTACCCTTTAAAGCCACAAAGTACGACCCAATAACGTTGGACACTCGATCAACGAAGATGTCAAATGCGAGTTTGGCGTTGGCATCGTTGCCGCTCGAGGCCCGTTTCGTTATGTCGCCAAAGTCGGTTGTGCCTGTCAACGCGGACCAGCCAGACTTTCGGTTGAGAATATCTTCAGCCACGGTCAAGTGGATATCCTTGGTTGACGATGACGACAGCTTGGATGCGTCTGCAATGTAATGGAAAATCAACGACGGGTCGATCGAGCCCGATCTTGTCGCTCCAGGCAGACCTTCCAGTGGAGTCAGGCCCATCGTGGTGTTGACTGACTTGCCGGCACTAATTGCACAGGCAGACGCACCGGAGCCAAGATGAAGAGCAATCATGCTCACCTCGGATTCGGGTTTCGCCAAGAACTTTGCCGTCTGTGCAGTTATAAACGAGTACGACAACCCATGGAAACCGTACCGCTTGATTTTGTTTCGCCGCTGGATCTCCAGGTCGAGTGGGTACGTGTAGACACACTCTGGCATGGTGGTATGAAACGAGGAATCAAAAAAGGCAGCGTTCTTGGTCTTGCTCAGCGTCTTGATGCACGCATGCACAATGTCCAGCGCCCGCTGGTTGTGGAGAGGCGCCAGGTCCGATAGCACATCCAGCTCATGATACACGTCATCGGTGATCACCAGCGGCTTTGAATGCCTTCCGCCGTGAACAATTCGGTGGCACGCCAAGCCGATGTCGTCTCTTGACTGAACTATCTTGCGCTCCCGGCAGTCGAGGTGATCAAGGAAGATCCTGAATGCCGTGTCGTGGTCGGGGCAGTCGACGTCTGTGTTCTTGGTGTTTTCCAGCACTGATCCGTCTCGATCGAACGCTTTAAAATCTAAAAACTGCTTATCGGAAGTCAAGCCAGATATGCCACCTGAGACCAGCAGCACCGGTGCCGGGTCGTGGCTATCGTCTTGCTTGATGTTGCCGGGATCATACAGCGAGAACTTGACCGAAGACGAGCCAGCGTTCAGCGATAGAATAAACTTGCTACTCATGATGCCAGTTGAGTGTGCTTTTACACAAACAGTGCTTTTAAACAAAGATCGCTTTTAAACAAAGACTGCGAACGTAAATTGAGATCTAGCTATTCCGGCGGCACCCAAGAACCGCCCTTATATCCTCGTGGTCTGCAAATCACGCCTCTCGATAATACATATATATCTCCTGATGCTGATGACGCCGCGACCTCGGGGGCTCGCTAACGCCAGCCGGCAATGACGACGACGCCGCCGCCGGCCGGGTCACGTGAGCGCCATGGCTGGCCGGCCGCAGAATATGCGGCGCAAGATGGAGCGAGCCCTAACGTGCGGATGCAAGCCCTATTTTTCTCATGGAAAGACAAATTCTGAGGCTTTAAAAAGCGTGGAAAAGTTTTGTGTTGTTCGAGTGACTAGACTGACTGGCTAGACTGACTGGCTTGCCCATGGCATAGAGCTTCTGGTTAGTGAATGATATCCATCTGCTCACGATTCTTTGTTTTATACCACAGGTAAGAACTCACAATTTGCCAATTTCCCGCTCGCTGTTGCGACCTCTTGACAGCTAGAAGGAACGAGAGAAAAAAAAAAGAAGAGGCCATAGTGATGATTCCAATCTTAACTTCTTTCATTGTCCGATCCGACTATGACGACGAATTCTTTATTGATTTTTGGGCTCCTTTCGCAGGGAGCCTGTATTACTTGCCAGTAACCTTGTCTGATTCTCTTCTTAATCGTTGCTCGTTTCTTCTTGTTGTCGTCGTCGTCCTGCTTCGTTGCGGTTGTCATGGCGACGGCGGTGGAGAAAGTTTTGCAATGCTCATACTGACCTGCAAGACTTATAGATACCCCCGTTTTTAATGACACGTGAACCCCATGACTACATGATGCTTGAAGGTGAGAAGAATTTTATACTCCTGCCAACATCGCAATCATTTGCAACTCTCAATGATGAAAATTCCTACAAACATTCGCAGTTTCCTCGGTAGCTTGCCGCTTTAAGAACCCTCTTATGGCATGTCAGTGACCGCCCATGTCCTTCCTGGGATGTCTGATCTTATGCTCTATACTTCTATAGTGTGTAAAACAGAGAGTTCCGACGGTTGCGTGTTGGTGGAGGTTTTTATTTTTTTTTTTGGAAAAAAAGAGACAAATGCTAATTGATAGGTTGATGACATACCATACCTATGTACCAACGCTTTATTTTTTAATACACAATCTGTAATCGAAATGCTCCATCGTTTTCGGACGTCCATACTACATCGGCCTCGTCCTACGCCAAAACTTATTCGCATCTGCGAACGTGTATGGTGGACACCGGATTCTAAATACGTCAAGTTTACATTTCCTTGGACCATTTATCCTCCCTGCTAGCTTGTTTAATTCATAAACTCTTATCCATGCTTGGTTGCTGCTATGGCATCCAAAACCAGCAAAGTCCTGCGGCTCGAAATATTTTCTCTAAATCGCTCCCAAACGACATTTTGTCTGGTTCCAGTTGACAAGTCGATGAGTCTTCTGGCTTTCGGTGTAAGCACCATGGCAGATACGAATGCCGTCTCGCTTCAAGAAACGTTTTCACTAGTTCGGCGGATTCTTGAAACCGTGCAGCATGAGTTGAATCTATCCACAACCGACGCCATCAATAGCTTCTCCAAAGCTGTTCCCCCAGATGAACAGCAACAGCAACAGCAGAGGCCACCACTGTACCAGACGGTTGGCAATATACAAATACAAGCGACGAAACTTGCACTGGCAGTACTGTCAACCTCTCTGGCGGCTGATGCGAAACGACATAATGGTAACGACGATAGTAATGACAAAGCGGTGAGGGAGTGCTTGAATACCATAGGCGGGCTTTTATCACTATTGATTCGCGGGTTCATGCAGACTCTAGATCAGGGCGAAGAATACGACATAATCAAGCAGGAGAGGCAGACAAGATGTATCAACTTGACGCATGCTTTGAGTCGGCTGTTTGATGAGCTTGAGCAAGCCCAGCTGGGTGATGCCAGCACCAGCAAGAAAGACGTGGCCGACATGATGGGCGAGTTAAGACTTGAAGCATCTATTGTGGACAGCACGTCTGCCATTTCTGCAGAACAGACTGAGCAGTATAAATACGTCACGACAGGGGTGGTGATATCGCAGTGCCAAATGCTTGACCGATTTGAGAAGACCGTGGCTAGTGCAGCTCGGCGGGACGCTGCGGTCATACGGTTGATAGCCAAGCAGGTTGGCAATGGCAAGGATATGGTTGGTGATGCTGTAAGTGATTTGAAAGAGTTTATTGAAAATCCTGAAGATGCCGGTGGTAGCAGTGCTTGGGGATTCGATGACGACGACGACGACGACGACGAGGAAGAAGAGGACGACGAGGAAGTACAGCACACTAAAAATGAACTGGTACGACAGTCAAAGGCGTGGTTGCCAAAATTCAACCTCATACAAGTGCTCTACGTATCACTGCTAAAACGGCGATTGACAGCCGAGATGTTATCCTCGACGTCACCATCTTCGTTCGTCAGATACATCAACGCGGTCATACCTGCTCTCAAAATAATTAACGAGCAAGTCGATTTTGTCGCCGGCGGCATTCTTGAGTTGGAGCCGCTTTTAACGCTTGAACCCGCGTTTAAAGATATTATCGATAAAGCTACCCTGGTTGCCGATCTATCTAGCCAGGTTGCGACCGACCAGTTTTCGTCATGGTACGAGACTTGGAAAATCAAGGCTTTGGAGTAGTATAATATTTGCAAGCGTATATATATCTACGTATATCTATAAACAAAATCGCCAATCCAACAAAAACCCAATAAGCTTCGATGACGGAAAAACATGTATGATCCAACCAAAAATCATCAAACAAAATAAAATTCAAGCCAGCTTCGTTCATCTGCTCACACTTATGTGCGCAGAGATATGTATGTACCAATTGTCATGAGGTGGTGAGAAAAACCAAACAAACGAATATCTAAACACCGCCGAGAAGATCCATCCATAAATGTAATATACCGTAAACGCTCGCTCAATTAAACTGCTTTCTTCTTAATCGACTTCGTCATCTTCTGGCGATCTGCCACCATCGTTCGAATGATCTGATGGTCTTTGTATTGGTGATGACGGAGACGATCGGTCAACAGTCGATGACAATTGTGGGAGCATATGAGAAGGTGAAGACATCGTTCTGATCAGCTCAGGGGGAGGAAGAGGAGGTGCAAATTCCAACTCAACCGGACTAGTAACCATTGATGAATTCGGGTGATTTTCTTCGTCAGTTCCTCGCCGACTCTGCCGGTCCTGCTGCTGCCGTTGATGCTCCTGCTCCAAATGGAATATCCGGGTCCGCATCTCCACGAATCGTCGCCAGCGCCCGCCACTATGTTCGTTTCGCAGATTCTGCTGACGCAATTGTCGCGCTTCCCGGCGCAATCGCTCGTCTTCTCGAATTTGTGCCATTGCGATCTGCCGTTCATTTCTCGGCAACAAATGCGCATTCCATGTATCCAACATGCGATTAAGGCGCCGATTAAATGGCCCGTCATCGTGATGGACTATAGGTCGCACAATTGCCGACCGTGGCATCGAATCGGTGTTGATCGGCCGGTCGACCGTCATCATGTCTGGAGGCAGGTCCGGAATGTCGTCACCAGCGCGCAAACTTAGATCAACTCGACACAGCGGACATTGCGACGAAGAATTGAGCAGCCATTGATCAACGCATTCCGCATGGAAGCCATGTTTACAGGGCAGTACTCGTAGGCTCTGGTTAGGCCTGAATGGCTCGAAACAAATCGGACAACCGTCAGTCGGAATCATGATCGATGCTGGCACCACCGACACATCAGCGGTGTCATCACCATCGCTACTCTCTTTATCAGTAGACGGAGAAGTCTCTTGCCCCAATGTCTGACCAGTCTCAGAGTCAATGCCATCCATTTTTACTGCCTTACGGCCTTCTTCGTGTAATCCACCGTTCTCAGATGAGTTGTCGTTGACGGTTCGATGCGGTTGGGACGGTGGAAGCTTAACGAGTGGAATCGAGTCCAAAACTGCTTTGGCTAGTCCTCGCGCACGATGCCGCTGTACTGTTCCATCTGCTGCTGTAGTCAACTGGTATCGGTCAGGGTGTCGGTGAGCACGAACAGCACCAAGCACGATGATTATCAAAAAAAATAGCGATATAAGACCGGTGATGGCATATAGAACAATCATCGCAACGGCAGTGGTACCTTTGTGTATATCAGCGCCTGATGACGACTCAGGAGTTGTCGCAGAGGCAGTACTGGTCACTGTGGTTCGTGTGAAGTAAAAATATGTAGACGCGGGCTGATTGGACGTGACAGTCGCGGTCGTAGGAGTTGCCACAGAAGTAGAAGCGCTGCCTGTGACGGCATCGAGAATATCTGTTTCGTTGACGAGAATCGAAGCAACCAGTGCGTTATTCTCGTTGTCATTCATTGCCGTCAAGATCTGCTGACCCGCGTATCGCGACACGGTGGTGAAGACAGCTCCGATGTCGTTGTTGTATAAAAGGTAAGACTGCTTAAACTTGCAGGTCGCCGCGGTAGCTGAATATAGTATGATACATGCCGGATTCGATTTTGCAGCCTGCATGACCGCCAATGACGCAGCAGTCGAATCGTCACAAGAAATATAAGCAATCTGCGATGAATTGACTGAAGTTGTTGAGTTTGCAATATATGTTACTAGATCCCCAGTATACGTCACGTTCTAAATATCCCCGTCAGCAACCCCAACAAAGGACATAGATCACAAAAGCGTCTTAACCTACCTGACCACTATCTGTTCTAGAAGCATCAACTGTTAACGGATTGACAACAGCCGTGTAAGTCAACGACGAGCTGTCAGATCGACTTTTGACTTCGACGTGAAATGCGTTTGAGTAGATACTCGATGAGTTGCTTGCACCGATAGAGAGCGATGCTCCTGAGTTTCCATCGGTAGTAACACCACCACCGTTCGCATTCGTACGTCCGACTAATAGTGGATGAGCAGAACTCGTGGCGCTTAGCAGTAGAACTAGAACAAGACTGAGCACCGGGATGGCGCCAGTCAATGGAAAGATTCGCAGCATCATTGCTCACGAATAGACGACACCGGAGGATAGTGAACCTGGCAAATAGCTGGTCAGCCGGCCAGAATCTTGTGGCAGTCCGCAGTACTTTCCGCGTGGGACTGTTTCAAAGTCCAGACACGCTCAGAACGTCCTTGTCGCCTCGCAAAACTCCGCAAACCTTGTGATCGATTCTTATTGTGATGTTCACGCAGCATGCAATGTCAGCATCTTCTTGAGATCGTGCACCGCTTCAATCGACGTTTTGAGTGAACCGAACCGACGCCTATCGTTATCAGCCGTAACTTCGAGAAGCGTCTGAATGGCCGGAAATAAAAGGGGCAAGACAAAATTTAGTGGCAGTTAAAAGCCAGACAATAGTAACAAATCCTGACGTAACTATTATTACAGGTCAGGTTGCTTTATATCCCCGAGATCTTTCTGTTCGGCTGATTCTGACAATCTATTTTTACTTGCGCTCAAATCGACCAGCCGTTCGGACGACAGAGGGCGATGCCAGGGGGGGGGGGTGGTACGCCCTAACACCCTATTTAGTACTAGACCCGGATAAATGTGACTCGAAGACCGAAATGCGAGCACCATGGCGTCGAGCCCGACAGCATCAGCAAAGTATAGAGCTGTACAAGCGAGAGTTTAGAGAACTTTTAAATTTGTTTGGCGGATGCCGATGATGATATGTCGGTCGGTATTCGGTGTCACTGCTGCTCGACGTGGAGCTCGAAGGATATCTTGTCAGGTACGCGGCGGGAGCACCGCCAGTCTATCGCTTCACCGAACTATCAAGGACGTGCTGTCGGCTGCAGAAGGCACGACTGGAGACAATGACAAGGTCACACTGCACGGCTGGGTGAGAAATGTGCGCAAGCAGAAGCGAATTGCTTTTGCACAGGTCCAGGACGGCTCGTCAGACAAGAGCATGCAATTGGTGTTCGACAACCCGAGCTTGGCTGCAGAGTATGTATATGCCCGTCCGTCCAATGCCAGTTATGCAGTGGCAATCTACTGACACGAATGAAGTTTATCACCCGGAATGTCAATTCGAGTATCTGGCAACCTGCAGCCTCCGCCCAAAGCCGGCGGTTCTTATGAACTGCTGGCGTCGACGGTCGATGTCCTAGGTGACGTTCGTCACCACGAAGAAGAATATCCAATTCAAAATAAGTTCATGACGCAAGAGCGATTACGGCGTGAGCTACCAGCGTTGAGGGTTCGGACCAATATCGTGGCGACCAATTTGCGATTGCGGTCGCGCTTGACGTCTGCTATATCCCAATACTTTGATAACAGTGGGTTTTTTCAGACGCATCCTCCTATAATAACAGCAAACGACTGCGAGGGTGCAGGAGAGGTGTTTACAGTTTCTGACCGTTCTGTTGGTTCATTTTTTGGCAGCACCGCATATCTGACGGTGTCAACGCAGTTGCATCTAGAATCGCTGATTATGGGTATGTCACGCGTCTGGACCCTTACACCTGCTTTCAGAGCGGAGAAATCAGACACAAGCCGGCATTTGAGTGAGTTCTGGATGCTGGAGGCGGAAATTGCATTCACAGACAAACTGGAACAGGTTATGGGAGTAGTCGAAGACATGATCAGAAGCTGTGTACAGATGTTGGCCAAATCCAACGAGATGGACAAGATTATAGCCGTCAAGACAGGCTTGGAATCCCAAAAAGCCCGGACAGGCGAAGGCGAAGATGACTCTGACTATGTGACGGCTGAACAGGTACGGCAAAGATGGCAGTCTTTAATGCAACCCCAGCCATGGGCAAGAATGAGCTACGCCGAAGCTATAGGTATTCTTAGCGATGCACAGACATCGGGAAGAGTGAGCTTCGATGTTCCTGTCAATGCTGCCGAAGGATTGGCGTCTGAACACGAAAAATGGCTGGCTGGCCTCTACATTGGCGGGCCAGTGTTTGTGACCCAATATCCACGGGAAATGAAACCGTTCTATATGCTTCCCACGCCAACAAACAACGGTGAAACCGTGGAGTGTTTCGATCTTCTCGTGCCTGATATCGGCGAGCTAGCTGGAGGCAGTCTCCGAGAACACGATCATGAGGCCCTCAAGCATGCCATCATACAAGCTGGCTTTGAGCCATCTTCCATGCAATGGTACTTGGACTTACGTAAATGGGGAACAGTACCTCACGGCGGATTTGGCATGGGCTTTGAACGACTGTTGTGCTATCTCGGAGGAATCTACAACATTCGTGAAGCGATCGCTTTTCCCCGATGGGCGGGAAGATGTGCCTGCTAAGACTGTGAATATTTATTTTTTTTTTTTTTTTTGGCCGCCCGCGTCTTATAAAATCTCTTATTGTACATAAACTGATTACATTGACAAAGTCCGCTTTCGCCAGCGGGGGGGTTACATGGATAATGCGACCCACAACGCGATGACAGATAGGCACGCTCAACAGTCGCATATCTCAAGTGCTTTAGATCTTATTAAAATTGCCAAATATAAAACCGATTACCCAGAGAATCCTTATCAAATCTATGCCTTGAACGGCAGCCGTCTTAACGAGTCGGTTCGAGACCTGGAACCCTGTCTCTCCAACTAACAGAGGACGCCAGGCGCACCGGGAGATAAACCGGCTCGGCCATAGAAGTATGCGTATCGTCGTCATTGTTTGATGCGAAAGTCACACCACGTACGTCGTGACCCACGGCATCGATATCGATATTGAATGTGAATTATTCTTGACGAGGAAGGGCAGTCTGTTTTATTCTTTGTGACGAAATTTACGAAATTTTTCACAGACGGGGAAATACTACGAAACATGGCCTCGACGTCACCGCAGCAGCACCAGTCGCTGGCCGACTCGATCCGGAACACTATCCGGCGACTATCGTTTGACTTGACATCAAGCAATGGTGCAAACAACAATAACAACCATCATATTCCTCATCACCACCACGATTTCCACGACCTGGGCTCGGACGACGTGTACGAGAACGCGTTTGAAGATGACGACGTCGAAGAGTCCACTGCACAGTCGGAAACTACGTCAACAGGTGCCAGTGGCTATCAGCCGCCACCGACCCAGTCAGTGTCATCATTGTATGTTCCCCCGCCACTAACCTCGATCACACTGGATGGATATGCCGACCGTACGAAGACGAGACTGCTTACGCCCGCACTGGCGGAAGAGATCCGGCATCTACTTCCACTACGGCTGCAACTGCTCGATACGTGGCGATTGACTTACTCGCTTGAACAGCACGGAGTGTCGCTTCGGACGTTGTACGAACAATCAATCCCGCCGCGAATGGCGAGCCGACCTGGATACCTGATTGTTGTGGAAGACAACGTTGGTGGCATTTTCGGTGCCTTCTTGAACGAATACCCGCATCCGACTAAGAACGGACGTTACTATGGTAATGGCGAATGCTTTCTCTGGAAGAGCAAAGTCATTGCAAAGACCCCGTCATCGTCTACTACCAACCTTTCCAAGCTAACTCCAGAGGTCGAGAATGATGCTGCGTCGGTGCGGTCAGTCAACATTCAGTTCAAAGCATTCCCATACACGGGAATTAATGACTATATGATTCTTTGTGAGCCGGGATTCATATCTGTCGGTGGAGGGTAAGTTTTGCTTTTATTAACCACATGGAATAAGACTAACGATTGTAGTGACGGCAAGTATGGCCTCTACGTTGACGACAGGTTTGAGAAAGGCATTTCCAATTCATGCCCGGCTTTTGGTAATGAGCCATTGTCGGATGCTGGTCAAAAGTTCCCGATTGTTGGCGTCGAGGTGTGGCGTGTCGCGAAGTTATGAGCTGATGGTGCTCGCATCTTTGGGCACATTTTGCCAAGTATATAGTCTTGATCTAGCGATAGAGATCATTGTGGTTCTTTTTTGGACAGGTTTTTTGTTGTGGATATATGTGTATGTATGGGCAGATAAATAGTTTTTAAGGTGGCTACCTGTTGGTCATGCTAAGGGCTTTATCATGTACATTGTGCGTAGTTAGTTTTGTTTGGCATATATTGAGCTTTTTCTGTTGGATTAAAGTGTAAAGCAAAGAGTGGCTTGGACGAGTGTCTGTATATTTTTTTGAGTGGAACTACAGCTGTTTTCTATCTGCAGATCCGCTCAGGGAAAGGCTTCTAAGTAATTGTTTAACATGCTTTGAACCGTTTAAAGATCCTACTGATCGGAGGGTATTGTTGTCGGCTTTAGACCGAAACCGCAAATACAAGCATTTGTCTTATTCAGGGGTAGTTAATTGATAAGGGTATCGTACTCAGCTTGGCAGTCTCGACGGGAGCACGTTCACATTTTTTGATGAAGAGCTCATTGATCAAGCACCGCAAGAATAAACCCCCGGAATCAATGTCGTTTAAGAAACGGAACGTGCCGATATCTGTGTTATCTAGGACACCTCCCAGTCCCAGATCTCCGGCAGTGGGACCTCCACAGCCGCAACAGTCAGATCGCGAGAGCAAAGTGCGGAGACCATCAACTCTGCTGCCTACCTACGTTACCCATTCAACCGGTACGGCGTCGCTGGATAGAATTCTACTTCACGGAGGACAGCCGCTTGGAACGTCTTTGCTGGTGCTTGAGACTGGGGCAACTGATTTTGGTAGTACGCTTATGCGGTGCTACTGCGCCCAGGGAGCATCTAATGATGATGTGGTCGTGGCAGCTGGCGTCAGTCCTCGGTGGGCCAGTGAGCTTCCAGGTGCTGTGCAGGAAAAGGAAAAGAAAACAGAAAGCAAACCAGTATTGCTAGAAAAGGACGGTGCGCCATCTGCGGACATGAAGATAGCCTGGAGGTATAGAGATCATAATACTACCGGGCCTCGGTCAAGAGCGGATTCACCAGCTGCCAATGAATACTGTCGCACCTGGAATATCACAACCCGAACGGTACCGACACCTAATGTGCATCAGATCAATGTGGGTACGTACGATTCCATACTGCAGCAAATCACTAGCGTTATTACCGCGTCCGGGCAACGCACAATCCGACTGGTCTTTCCAAACTTTCTCAACCCGACGTTGTACGACTGCTCAACGTCATTCATACCAGCAAACCTCTTTGGATTCTTGACCAAGCTAAAAGCGATACTGCGACAGTACCGTACTATGCTCTCAGTTGTGTTTTCTTTGTCGACAGACCTGTTCGATGCTGTCGATGGCAACGCTGTCTTGCTTCCTTGGATCGAGAAGCTAGTGGACGGCGTGATCAAGATCAGACCTGTTACGTCAGACTCGGACGAAAAAGACAGGTACCAAGGCTTTGTAGACGTACTCAAAGTGCCGATAGTAAGCGATCGTGGTGCAATGGCTGTCAAAATAACCGAGTACGCGTTCAAAGTTGGCAAAACAGGTATGACCATTGAAGACTGGGGAATGCCGGTGATGATTGATGAGACCAAAGACAAGAAAGCAGAGCCAAACAAGGATAGTCTAGAATTTTAGAATAGTTTTCCATCAACAGGAAACTTACGGGTTGGATTTTGTTTAATGTTGTTTAATTTAAAAAAGTGTATATACAATGTGCAGAGATGAGCCTCATCGTCTAGTCGTACTTTGACTTACTATACTTCCGCTCAGTCTGCGAAAAGTCGTCTGGTTGATCTTCACCTCTGCGCTCCAGCTCAACCTGCTGATCAAACTCGTCTTGAAGTTCCTGTGGGGTTTTTTCGTGGTAGGCAGATTTTTTACGATATCGAGGTGGGTCGAATGGCTGCGATGACGGTGCAGGCGGAAGCGGCGGAAAAGCACTGTCTTGTTTAACAGGCACTCCCCATCCCGAAGATCTCTGCTGGGAGGTCTGTGGAATGACGGGATCAAACTTCGCCTTGTATTCCTCGGTTTCTTGGGCGAACTGCTCGAATTCGTGTTCATTTACATCCTGATCGCCGTAGTCGCCGGTAGGATCCGCGTTGCCATTCCACCACACGTCCCACTCCGACGGCGGTTTGCCGTTGGCATAAAAGTTACGCCAGAGAGTGATAGTTGGGCGATACTCAACCAGTCTGATAATCAGTTTGGGATTCGGACGCTGAAAGAAGTCTGATTCTGCCTTGTAAACTGCCACCGATAGTCCAACCTACTCGATCAGCACCATTCTCGCCAAGCAAAAAACAAAAGACAGGAAACTTACCCCGGTGCCAACTTGAGCGCCCATTACAGCAAATAACGCTTGAAACGCACGCGAGGTAGGGAATCTTTGCCTGAACATGACCGCACCTAGACACATGGGTCAGTTTAGTTCTCGGCGGCTGCGGCACCATTGAACCCACCTCCGGCGCCGAAGGCAAACAGTCCAGCTACGCCGCCAAAGATACGATAGACCTGCATTCTGCTCAACTGATAAACAAGATCTTTGCGGTCTTTGGGGGTCAAATCACGATCTGTGACCCAGAACGCATCCGAGTACTGTCTCAACGAGATCCCGTTCTGCGCATAGGGATCAAAATCCAGTTTGTCCGGCAACGGACCTTTGTTCCGAGGCGGTGGAACTGAGAAGAGTGTCGCATCGGCCATTTCGGTGTATTAAGCTCACAGGCGTGTCAATCTCCACAGGATCCGAACCAAGCCGACCTTCACGAAGTGCTTCCAACCGTGTTCGGAGCTTGCAGTGACGCTGTTTAAGGGTTTCGTTCAAGTTGGCCCCCCCCCGCCGCATCGTGTGCATTTGCTCGTTTAGGTCTTTAAGGGACGAAGCGACAACAACCCCAGGCTTGATGGAGATTATTGGCTGGTTCTTGAGACGCATTTGGTAAATTTGTGGTCATTTTCTGTTCATGTTTATCTTGATTTCATGACCACCGTAAGCACCAACTGACGCGGAAACTCTAAGGCAGGAACCGGGAAACTTTGGCCAGTGCACAATGACGTTCACAGCTCCAGGCAAGGCGTCGTTTAGTATCGGCATTATTGGCATGGGCGATATGGGTCGCATGTACGCTCGACGACTGTCCGCTGACGGCTGGAGGTATGGCATTTTGGAAAAGTCGATTTTGTTGAACGGGGATTCTAACTATCAGTATTAATGCCTGCGACAGAAGTGAGAGATTTGAACAGCTCAGAGACGAATACAAAGATAGTATGTATTTGCGGTTGGGTTGAGCTTGATACAGCTACGGGACCTGACAAAGCAGACAAACTTGTTACGATCCACAAGAACGGGCACTTCGTGTCTAGAATAAGCGATTTTATACTGTATTCTGTTGAGGCCGAGAACATTAGTCAGATTGTCGAGATGTACGGTCCATGTAAGTTTTCGCTTGTCTTAGCTGCACCCTACGATCTGAAAGCCGGGTTCTAATGAGCATAAAGCGACCAAAATTGGCGCTATAGTTGGCGGGCAAACATCGTGCAAAGCTCCTGAAGTTGCCGCATTTGAGAAATACCTCCCTGATGACGTGGAGATTGTGTCGTGCCACTCTTTACATGGCCCTAACGTGGATACTCGCGGACAGCCGCTGGTGGTGATCAAGCACCGCGCGTCCGAACAATCCCTCAAGACCGTCGTGCATATTTTGGAATGCTTCAATTCAAAATTTGTGTACCTGAGCGCTGAGCGGCATGATAAAATCACTGCTGATACTCAGGCTGCCACTCACGCCGCGTTTCTCTCAATGGGGGTGGCTTGGCGTGCCAACAATCAGTTTCCCTGGGAGGTCCCCCGCTACGTCGGCGGAATTGAAAATGTCAAGATCAACATTTCATTGCGAATATTCTCAAATAAATGGCACGTGTATGCCGGGCTGGCCATTACTAACCCGGCAGCGCACGCCCAGATCTTGCAGTACGCCAAATCGGTCACGGAGCTGTTTACGTTGATGGTCGAACACAAAGAAGACGAGTTTAGAAAGAGACTTTATGCTGCGAAAGCTGCTGTATTTGGCGGTCTATCAAAGTCCGACGAGCTGCTCCTTTCCGATAACCTGCTGGATAAGTTCTCGCTGTCTAACGTTCCACCAGAAGCTCGCACGCCCAACTCTCACTTGTCTCTGCTTGCTGTAGTAGATTGTTGGTGCAAACTCGCAATTGTACCATACGATCACATGATTTGCTCGAGTCCGTTGTTTCGGATCTGGCTAGGTGTGTCAGAGTATCTTTTCCAGACTCCCGGGTTACTAGACGAATGTATCAATGTGGCGCTCAACAACGACACGTTCAGAGCCGACGATCTCGAATTCACTATTGCTGCCAGAAGATGGTCTGAGATTATCAACCGTGGAGATTTTCAATTGTACAGGCAAACATTCGAAGATGTCCAAGGATATTTTGCCCCCCGGTTTGCTGATGCTAACAAATTGGGCAACGAGATGATAAAAACGATTTTTGAGCACACCAAGTCCGTCTAAAAAGCGTTTTTTTTTTCTATGTTTTTTTCTTCCAATATCACCATTACATTAGGCGCACGGCATCCAATAATTGTAAATCCTAAGTAATACAATACTAATAACAACGAAAATCTATCTAGAATACAAATGCATGGGTCTTTTATTCCAAGTCCTCCTCCTCAAAATCAAGCGAGTCAAGTAAATCAGTCACGTATGGACGCAATGGTACATTTACAGCCGCAACTCCAAGAATTGTATCCTCTAGTCCCTTTAAAATCGCTCTGCCAGTGTTACTCAGCGAAATGTTGCGTAACACCAAAACGCTCGTCAAAGGCACGCCAGTGGCGTCACCACTCTCGTCCACAACTGTGGACTTACTGACCATCAGTATTCGTTGGTCACTTAGTGATTCGATAATGGCCTGGTTTTTTTCCTGGTCGGATTTTTTCTCTGCCAGTGCCGCCTCTGACGACGGGCGACTTGGTTCGGGAATATGTGTTCGAATGTGGGACACCAGAACTCGACGATCAAGCGTACCTTCGGGACCAAATCTTCCGCAAAAACTCCATTGACAAGTGTATGGCACCGGAGCTTTTGGCTCTTCCGGCTGGGAAGAAGGGATTTGCTCCGGTATGGTCGATTCTGACGCTGGTTCTGTTCCTGGTGTCGGCCTTTGCTCGGTCGTTGACGCGTCGTTTGACTCTATACCCGCATCTAACATCGTTACGTCGTCCTTAGCAACGGTACTGTCTGGTACAACCGACGGCTCAGAAGTATGTTCATGAAGTGGTATATGATCATTGCACAAATGTTTAAACAGGTCTGCCGTACTAGGGAATTCCTTCCCGCAGGACTTCTGTAAATCCCGATCGACGCCCCATTCACAAGCAACGTAGAACTCGCCTTTGAGAGATAATGGCCGTGCTCGTGGTTTTATCCCTTTGATGATAAACTTTTGCTGACCATTGGGCTGTGACATGACCATGGCAGCCGCTCGCCGAAAAGCGTTGGTGACGTTTTTGATGAAGTCTGCAGCTGGCAACAGCTTTCGCCCTTTGCGGACATACTCCTCGAATTGCCCTTCGTATGCCTTCCATAACGCAATCTGAGTAACGTCTGCCTCTTGATCTTCTTCAAATGATGAGCGCATCCACATGGTAGCACGCTCGGGTTCTTCTAGTGCAGCTAGTGCAGCAACCAGGTCTGGATACAATTTCGGTAAGGCTCCTTGCGTAGCCGAAGCAGGGACAGTCGAAAGAGCCTTTGTAGTGTTTGTGGTTGCAGCCGGCACTGCACTGCTCCCATTTATAGTACCGTTGGCGTAGTGTGTATATTCTTGAGCTTGGTACATAAGTAGTCTGACCAACTGCTGGATGGGCTCGCCCCAATTGACCGAGTCCTTCATGTTTTCAAGATTTTCTGGGTATGCAGTGTACTGGTACAGAAAGTCAAGGCAGACGCTCACCAATTCCTCATCGTCCAGCAGTGTAAACGCGCATATACGCCGAAGCGCGTTAGTGCCGACGACTTGCAGCAGGTTCCCTTGCGATCCAATCACCAATCGCGCGATTGAACGCAAAGCAGACACGAGTACCCCACGGTCATCAGAGTCGAGCAGGCCGACGAGAGTGTTTAAAAGCGGATCGTCTGGAGATAGTGGAATAAGATAGATCGCTATCGTCTCGGCAATATCTAAACAGTACTGTCGCAATTCGACTAAGCTTGGCCTCTCTGGTAAACTCAGCACCTTCACAAGAGCCTCGGGACATGGACGCAATGCTGCGACATACAACGCGTTGCTCTCAAGCATGACCAAATTCCGTAGCACAAGTGCAGCCTGTAGTACGATAGATAATTGATCATGTGCATGCTTGGATCCCTTTGCCAGCCCAATATCGTCGTCAGTGACCACGGTTCCTGATGGCGATCGGATCTCATACATGTCGATGTCCTGCGCAAACGAGGCAGCAGACAAAATTTTTTCAACCAGGGTATGACCAAGCAGAGGGTACCGCACCATTTGGATTGTATTCAACGATTCGTACGATAATTTTATTAGAGATTTGTAGGCCCATTCCATCTCATCTGGAATGTTGGACCTCGCGGCCAACACCACGCGATTGTCCATTATGATCGAGTTGCAGAATCCTGACCAGGTTTGATCGGTTTTTTGAACAATCCTTGTCAGGTCTAAATAGCGAAAATTTTTCTGATTCCCTATCCGCCAGTGTACAAGAGGGCAATGATCTGTACTGCGACAACAACCCTGTAAAGCCTGGGCAAGCGCTGCCGGTAGTTTTGGCGATGCTCCAAAAAGCGCGTTCAAAGGGGGCGCTTTTCAAGGGTTTAGTGTCGAAAAAAAGCCGGTTCCCGGTTCGGACTGCGAGGACTTTTTATTTGTTTAATTGCCAAAATCATTTGTAAAGACATTTCGACAGTCACATCAAGAATCGGCAGGAAGCGGACGAGAAGTCAGCAAATGTCTAATTTATTGGGAAAGGTGTGCTACATATAATAGTGTGACGGTATGGTTGAATGAAACTAACAAGACCCAAGACCCGGCTGGCGTACTCTCGAGTATGGCATCATGTCGACGTGGAAAAAGATCCCCGGACGTTAGGAAGACTTGCGTCAGGTATTGCCATGGCTTTGATGGGAAAGCATAAGCCAGTATTTGATCCCGCGAATGACTGTGGCGACTATGTTGTGGTGACCAATTGCAATCTGCTGCGAACCACCGGCAAGAAGTTCGACAAGAAGCTGTACACCAGCCACAGCGGCCGGCCAGGCCATCTCAAGCAAATCACAATGAGAAATTTGGTGGCGAAGCAAGGATATGGGGAGGTTTTACGCAAGGCAGTCAGTGGAATGCTGCCCAAGAACAGATTAAGGCACCTGCGCTTGAGCCGGCTGCGAACATTCGATGGTCCTCGGCATCCGTATGATCAGAACATAGTCAAGTACTGGGCAGAGGATGAAAGAGTTATCAAGGCGAACCAGGCCAACGAGAAATGATCGATGACCGCCAGAAGTTGACGTGTACATAAATGTGAATAGATTTGACGGATCAAAGTAGAATTACTCCCCTGACCGGTGAGCCAAGGGCGACTCCGGTGTAAAAGAGAAAGAGTTTATAAAAGACATAGCTCGGTTGTATGCAAGGCTCGAACCAAATTGTCGCCGCTGGTGACCATTGTGGTAGTAAATGATACGTGATATTTATGCCCTGATACAGCCACGTCCATTCGAGCGGTCAACCCACCAGAACTCGAACCAAACGTCACCACTTACTCGCGAGAAGCAGGCGACAGATTGCACGTCAATCTCCTTGGCATATCAACAAGCGCAAAAGGCTGCATAACGTGCTGGTTGTCAGCATTAATATGACCAAACATAGGCTCCCAAGCTGCCCGCGCGCATCAAAGTCGTGTTGAAGCCGAACTCGGCTGTCGAGGCTGGCAAGTCGCAAAAGCGGCGCGCCCTGCAAGAAGCGGACAGGTAGTTTCGAATCCCAGTCCTGAGATCATCAGCGTCCTCTTTTCTGCACCATCTCAACAGCACGCGACGACCATAGACCGTTTTGGTGCTATAAACGCTTCGATCGCAACGCCTACTCTACCGTCGTCGAACAGATTGTCGTTTTTTTGCGGGGTTCGCTTCACCTCCAGATTTCACCCTGCCGCCGACAGACCTGCAGACCAGTAGCGCAAGATGGCGGCAGCAGTCCAAGACCGCACCCAGGAATTCAGATCGTGCGTGCATGCGATCTCACGTATCTCGTCGTCGACAGTCTCGGCATCCCGACAGCAGTTGCTGTCGACTTCGTCTCCACCGCCTACTCAGACGAAGGGCCAGCGCACCGAGTTCGCATTGAGGGCAGCAGCCATCAGTAAAGACATCAACAGCACGATGGGGAAATTACAACGATTAGCGCAATGTGAGTGTACTTAAGAGCAAGATTTATTTTCTTGCTTCTCTCAAAGATAGAGAGCTGGTGGCTGATTCGTCGTAGTGGCCAAACGAAAAACACTGTTCGATGACAGACCGGTTGAGATTGCCGAACTCACGTTCGTGATCAAACAAGACCTGGCAAAAATCAACCATAGCATATCAGATCTACAAGCGACTGTTAAGGGGGGAAAGAAGCATTGGGGGAGAAAGGGGGAAAGTCAAATGGACGAGCACTCGGAGAACGTGGTTGTATTATTACAAGGCAAGCTTACAGATGTTACTGCTGGATTTAAAGAAGTCCTGGAAGTACGAACAAAGGTAAGCACACTTTCTTTTTGCCATCGTTGATCAAGATCTTATACTGATCATAGAATATACAAGCTTCAAAGTCACGGACAGAGCAGTTCATTTCGTCGGCGTCGGCATCAAGTAAAGATCACAAGCATTCAGCATCCCCACTATTCGGACAACCGACGACATCGGCATCATCACAATCAGCTCAGACTGGCAGTAGTCTGGAAAATCCGTATGGCGCGAGTAGCGGCGTGGATCATGAGAATCCCTACGGCTCAGCCAACGGCCAGAGCGGCGAGTTCTTGACTCTGCCTGATCAGCAGCAGAGTCTAATGCTACTGGAAGAGCAGCAAGATACATACATCAATGAAAGAAACACAGCTATAGAGGCGATCGAGTCCACAATTCAAGAGCTCGGTGGCATCTTTTCACAGTTGGCAACGATGGTAGCCGAGCAACGCGAAGTGGTGCAGAGAATTGATGCCGACACAGAAGACATTTCGTTGAGTATCACGGGTGCCCAGAGGGAACTGCTAAAATATTTTGCTACCGTGTCGAGTAATCGCTGGCTAATGGTCAAAGTCTTTGGTATCATTATCATATTCTTTCTGTTGTGGGTTCTTGTTAGTTAGACGTCTTACTATACTTTCTTGTCTTTTGTTATTCCATCAGTTAGTTATATATGGGGTGGTTTTTTTTTTGAGATCAGGAGAAAAGAAAAAAGAGCAAACGTGTAATATTAATTCTAAATCATTCCATTAATCATAACTACTATAACCGTCTCGATTGGACTGAGGATGCTCGACTTTGAGGCGCGGATTCGGGAGTCGGAGGATGCAGCGCATTTATTGTGCTCAGCAACGGTTGGCCATATTTTCCAGTTATAGCCTCACATTCCGCCAGGAAAATCCGCACCGTATTGTATACGCGGGTATAAACGGCGAGATCGCTGAATGAATCCGGTTCGCGAGATCGCACGTTGACGATCCGTAAGATCCGTACCTGAGTGATATCAGCCGCCGACGTGATCAAGTCTGAGATGTCCATAAGTTGGTCCATAGAGGATGACAGATCAAGCAGAAGCTTCTGATGCATGGATAGTCGCCGAAGTAATTCGGAAATACTAGCAAATATTTCTACCAGCATGGCTTCAAAATCAGCCGACCTCATCTCTCGGAGTTGTCGTTCAAGTGTAGCCGATTTTTGAGCGGCAGAAGCAGTCCGATTAGTAGAGTTCGACGTCACTGATGCGGTATCATCGAGGCTGCTGGATGGCAATGATCGCTTGATCAAGTTTTTGACCTCTTTCATGATCGCGTCCCGGTATCGCTGTACGCCGGCATCGATGCTGTCGACCCGCTCGATTCCTTGCAGACGATCCCACAGTTCTGGCTTCAATGTATCTGGCAAGTTCATATAGGTCGTGTTTATTGCCTTTTTTGGTGCAGCAGACGACTGCTGTTGCTGCTGCTGTTGTTGCTGTTGACTACCTCCAATTTTCGCTTTACTGCTAGAATATATCCGATTAAGACGATCGAGCGTTTCTTGGGTCGGTACCGATGCAACATGTTTTCTGATATCTTCTAGTAAACAGCTCGCAAACCGGACCTGATACTCTGTTGAGATCCGATTCTGCAGTGACTTCAGTCTGCTTGCAATAGGCTCAACCCCGGGGACAGATGTTAGATCGCATAGCGGATACCGCCATTTAAACTCAGCGGTGCCGTTCAGGATTTTCTCAATTTTTCCAGTCATATCCCAAGCCGACTCGATCTGGCCTTGCTCACAAGCTTGTTCGGCAGAAATTACACTGTCAGACGCAGTCGCCATCTGCCGCATGGCTTGCTCCAGCCTGCGCACGTTATCCCTCCGCTTCTGCAGTCGGGCGATTTCAAGCCCAATTTCGGCTTGCTCTGCGTCTACTTTCTTCAAATCTCGTCGAAGACCAGCGATTCTGTCGACCGCGTTCGACGTTTCCGTGTGCAGATTACGTAGATCACCCAACGCAGCGCAAAACGACGGTGATGCTTTAGAGATTTCGGCAATCAAATGTAGCTCAACCGTGTCTAGATACCAAGAAAGCTTTTCTTGCAGCATAGCGTTATTGGAAAGCGATTTGGTATGCCGTGACCCATTCTGGTCACCGGAAGTGTTATTGTTGGCAGGCGTCGACGGTACAATCTCTGATCGCTCAGACACGACATCAAACACGCGAGGGTTCTCAAGATTGAAGTTTGGCTCAAAATATACCGACGGAATCGTAGACAGCGGTGGCAGCTCAGTTTTTCGGCGCCGAGGGGCACTTGGTCGCTGTTTGAAAGGTTCCTGTTTGGCCTTTGGACTGGGAGCACCAACATATTTCATCAGCCGAGTCTCGAGAGTATCAATGAATGAGCCTTGCTTTGGCGATGTCGGTATTGGCGACAACGAGTCTGTCCTGCTCGGTAGGTATTCTGGGGCTGTGGGAACGTCGTCATGATTAATACTGGGCGACTGTCGCAAATGTGAATACTTGGCGTATTCGTGAGACATCTCTCTGATGTACGGCTCAAGGTCTGCTGCGGTGACAATGTTCAGATTTGTAAGTGACACCGGTGGTATATCGCGGCTTGTTGGAGTTCGCGCAATGGCTGAATGCAACGGCGAATTAAGAATGGATGCAATTGCTGACAGTTAGTCTTAGTCGCTGTCGACCTTGAAATAAGAAAAAAAGAACTCACCATTAGTACCGATACTGCTCTGATTGAATCCAAGTGATGAGAGATCCCGTCTCAAACTTGATACACTCTCTGAGTCGCTTGCAGTACTCTGTCGCCGAAACCTGCTGCTGCCACCTAAACTGGGAGATCCGTATTGTGCAGCCAGATTCAGACTTGATGGAGACATTGCTGCTGATGACTGTGGATCTGCCGTCAAAAACGAAATGCTGGAGTCCATCGATACTCGTGAGCCAAACGAGGTTCTCGACGGATCGGGTGACAGAACGGGTTCAATCGCGCTGAGCGAACCTTGATCCACTCCTCTCGGCGTAGTTGCACCGCTGCCACCTTCACTATCAGCTGCAATCGTGCTCAAGCCATTACTCTTGCCGTTTGTGTGCCGGCTAGGTTTCCCTCGCGTATGAGTATCAATGTCATGCTGCTGCTGCTGCTGCTGCTGCTGCTGCTGCTGATGCCGGCGTGGACCGAACGGATCTGACGGTTCCGTAAGTGTCAATTCAATATTGGGAGCCGCGGGACTGGCTATTGTACCTGATGCATTCTTTCTATCATCCCCACCGACCTGTGCCATTCTTGTACTGGATCGAATGTGAGGCTATAACGCAACCAGATATCAATCAGCCCGACACCGCACAATCCCAGCAATCGCCGCTCAACTAATGCAGCCAGAAAAAAAATCAATTGCACACGCTCCCCTCCGCAAATCCTTGCCACTGAAAGTTCACCAATAGCTCTCCGAACCTGCTCACCAAGCGTGCCGGTGATGGTCGTCGCTGTTTTGTGTGCAGTCCTGGCCAAGACGACGAACGCTTCAGCAGCCGCAGCCGCAGCCGGACCAGAACGCCTGCAAGCACAAACCCCATTTTAGGCTGTGATCTAATTACCCGGCTCAAACCCTTTTTGCCAACCCTAATCAATCGATTTAATGGCCAATTTGCCTATTCAGGAAACCGCGACGCGTCCAGCGCCAATTAACCCCAGCACCCCCGTTTTTTTGCAGCTTGACGCGTCAAGAAGAAGCGCGTTTTTTTTGCAGTTTATCCCAATCGCAGCCCATCCCTTTGTTGCGATCTCTCGAGGATGCGCTAGGTTCTTTGTTCATACTTGTTCGCCAGACGTTGGAGAGTTGTCCAACTGCACAGACTGTGGCAAGCATCAGCAGATACTCCGCAATGTCGTTCGATCAAGCCAGAATATTTGCCGCCTCGGCGCTTCCGCCTTCTGACGATGGTGGTGACGAGTCCAGAGTCGAGCTCGAGTCGAGCTTTCGAGATTTCATCCTCGAGTTCCGGATAGACAGTGACTTTATCTACCGGTAAGCCTGGCCTGCCATGACGTACTAAGATTCCGGCGATGCTAACTGAACCCCATAGTGACCAGCTTCGGGAGAACATCCTCGTCAAAAGATACATGCTAGACGTTGACATGGCCCATCTGGTGTCCTACAACGAAGAACTGGCCCACAAGCTTGCAAGCGAGCCTGCAGATCTCCTCCCGCTGTTTGAGAGTGCGGTACGGGAAGTTGCTCGCAGAATTGTCTATCCTGCCGGTGGTGCCAGTGCCGCTTCCAACACCGGAGCCGGGGCCGATTTCACCCAGGGTGTTCAAGATAGGGCGGGTGCAGACTCGACCATCGCCGGCTCGGTTGTTGGTGCTCCGGCGTCAAAAGACATTCCATCGTGTCAAGTACTACTGTCTTCTAACGCTAATCCACTGCCGATCAGAGATCTGGACGCAACGCATGTCTCGAAGCTGGTGCGTGTGCCGGGAATCGTAATCGGGGCCTCGACATTGTCGTCCAAGGCAACCGTGCTTCATTTGCGATGCAAGTTCTGCAACCACGTCAAGCGCGTGTTTATTGGCGGCGGTTTTGCCGGTGTGCAGATGCCGAGAGTGTGTGACGCAGCACCGGTCGGTCCCAACGAGACAAAGAACTGTGGCATGGACCCGTTCATGATCATCCACGAAAAGTGCTCGTTTGTTGACCAGCAGACGCTGAAGCTTCAGGAAGCGCCCGACATGGTCCCGGTTGGTGAGATCCCGCGCCACATCGTGCTCACGGTTGACCGCAACCTGTGCAACCAAGTCGTGCCGGGTACGCGGTGCACGGTGATGGGAATCTACTCCATCTACCAAGGCAAGGCCCAGACCAAAGGTGCCGGTAAAGCAGTCGCGATCCGCAATCCCTATGTGCGAGCGGTCGGACTCCAGCTGGACCTGGATCACAACACTCGAGCGTCAAAGCAATTCACCGACGAAGAGAAGGAAGAGTTCCTGCAGCTGTCGAGACATCCGCGCCTGTATGAGGTGTTTGCCAACTCGATCGCGCCATCGATTTTTGGCCACATGGACGTCAAAAAGGCCATTGCGTGCCTGCTGATGGGCGGATCCAAGAAGATCTTGCCTGATGGCATGCGGCTAAGAGGCGATGTTAACGTGCTGCTGCTCGGTGACCCCGGTACCGCCAAGTCCCAGTTTCTCAAGTTTGTGGAGAAGATTGCCCCGATTGCTATCTACACTTCAGGCAAAGGCTCGTCGGCGGCTGGTTTGACTGCATCAGTCCAGCGCGACACGCAAACAAGAGAGTTTTACCTTGAAGGCGGTGCGATGGTGTTGGCGGACGGTGGTGTGGTGTGCATCGACGAGTTCGACAAGATGCGCGACGAAGACAGAGTGGCGATTCACGAAGCCATGGAGCAGCAGACCATTTCCATAGCCAAGGCTGGTATCACCACGATTCTCAACTCGCGCACGGCAGTGTTGGCAGCTGCGAATCCGATCTTCGGTCGGTACGACGACATGAAGACACCTGGCGAAAACATTGATTTCCAGACTACGATCTTGTCTCGGTTTGACATGATCTTCATTATCAAAGACGAACACAACGACAGCCGGGACCAGTCCATTGCCAAGCACATCATGAACATTCACATCAACAACGCGTCGGTGTCGACCGACGAGCAGGAGCAGGCTGGCGAGATTCCCATCGACAAGATGCGGCGATACATTTCGTACTGCAAGTCTCGCTGCGCGCCTGTACTGTCGCCTGAAGCCGCCGAGAAGCTGTCTTCGCACTTTGTCAGTATTCGGAAGGAAATCCAGCAAGTCGAGCAGGACTCGAACGAGCGGTCGTCGATCCCAATCACGGTTCGTCAGTTGGAAGCTATCATTCGTATAGCTGAATCGCTTGCCAAGCTTCAGCTGTCCGCAGTCGCTAGAGAAGAGCATGTCGATGAAGCCATCCGGTTGTTCTCGGCTTCGACCATGGACGCTGTCGGACAAGGTGCTGGATCGCGTCAGGAGCTGGTGCAGGAAGTAACCAAGATCGAAGACGAGCTTAAGCGACGGCTGCCGATTGGCTGGAGTACATCGTACCAAACTTTGGTCCGAGAGTTCATTTCTGGAAAGGGATACTCGCAACACGCTCTTGATAGAGCGTTGATGGTGCTGGAACGTCGCGACACGATTCAGTTCCGGCACCAGCGTTCAAACGTGTATCGGTCAGGTGTTTAATTTGGTTTTTTTTTAGTCTGTTATTTTTAATGCTCTCGTTGTGATTTTGCTAGATGGTGTTTTTAATGTCTTAAAGAAAATGTATTGAACACAAATATGGATGAAAACAAAAGTAAAAGAACATAACAAAAACTAAAAAACTGTCTACTGAATTGATCGGAAAAAATCCATGCATGCGGTAAATACCACCAACAAAATACCACCGCCAGGACCAAGTCTGAGGACCTTGGGGATGAAGCCTTTGTAAAGTGCACCGAATCCTTCCTCGCGCATGATCATGAAAGTTGATGGCCAAGCCCAGTTGTATTTGGGAACAACGCCAGCGGATTTGACAGTATTTTGGATACGTGACTTGACCACGTCCGACGGCGTGTTGAGAATGGTTCCGGCAGTACCGCCAATCGATCCCGCGATCAAGTCATTTGTAGTCTGGCCACCGGGGACCGAGGCTGCGTCCGGCAGCAACGAGCGGACCTTGAAGATAACACCAAAGTAGCCGGCGTTCCAGAGGATGTGTCGCCACAACGTAGCCTCAAGACCGTTGTAAAGCGCCAACGGCCCCTCGTTCTTGATGATCTTAACCGCAGCGTCGAACGGTGACTTGTACTGGCCGCCGGAGTTTTTGTCCTGAACTCTGATCTTGACCAGCTCGAACGGCACCACAACAAACGCCTCGGTGGCACCGGCGGTGGCACCGGTCAAGATTGACAGACTCTGTGACATCTTGGTGACGCCAAAGAAGTTCCGGTAAAACTTTCCCCACTCGTCGTTGGCAGCGAACTTGGTGGCACGCTTGGGCGCCTCCATCATGATCGGGGCACTGATTCCTTTGTACAGTCGCGAAAAGCCCTCGTTTTTAATGATCTTGCGGAAACAGTCCACCATTCCAGAGTAAGCTTCACCGCCGGAGCCACTGCCGACCTGCAATTGTACTCTGGTTTTGACCACATCGAGAGGATACATCACCAGAATCTACAGCAAGTTAGGGGGGGGGGGAAAAAAAACGAGACCATGCGAAACCAATCATCAGCCCAGTAGCACCGTACGCACCTCGGAAATACCAGCAACGGCACCAGACAAGAACTGGTATCTGAATGGAAGAGCTGTAATCGCATTGTTAGCTCAGCATGTTTGGAGATCGAATCAGGGTCCGCCGCCTGGCCACGCGGGAGCGGTGGAGGGCAACCGTCGGGGTCGAGAGAGCTTACACTTCTTATCGTTGCCCGACATCGTTGAATATATATTTGATAAGCAAGCAGACGAGATGGGTTCAGCTGGGCGCGAGTATCGGCCGGTAGAAGCAACGGCAAATTCTGTGGCCGGTCCTGTGATTGTTGCAACAGCAAAAGTCACCAGGGAAATTTTGAACGCAGAGCGAAGCGGTTGAGGTTGGAGCAGACCGAACCGGCAGGGAAATTCAAAATCGATAAACCCGCGCTACCCCACCAACCGGCTACAGGAGTGTCGAGAACGGCATTTCCGCGACGACACCAGCACGGACGGGACAAGATAGCGAGTTAAATAGTAGTAGATTGCTAGGTTTCAGAGTGTCCAGGTCAGATAAGATGGCGTGTACGGCTTATAACGGCTTATATATCGCATGAAGTATGGGCCGTTCAATCAGGCGTGCCCGCAGCGGGCGATGGCCGACTGCATACATCATGCTGATGGTTGGCTTGATGACAGCAGAAGACTGATCACTGTGGATGCAGGGGTGTAACATGCTTTATCACTTTTATCGCTAATATACAGTTCCATTCTGTTTTTTTGGTGAAACGCCAAGCCCTCAAGACACACGCAGTTATGACCGAAAACCGGCTCGGTTTACTTGCACGTAGCCAGCATTCCAGACAACACGCCGAGCAGCTGTTCGTTTTCACACGCAGCAGCGACTCGCTCTTTGTCGTTGAGTTGTTTGTTCACCTGGCTCTCACTCTGATGGGTTCCCGGCTTGACAATGATTTCCACCCGGAATCGGGCCGGCAGACATCGTTCCAGTCGGACCCGGATGCCGAGACCGATCAGGGTTGCCAATGAGCAGTGAGTGATTGTGGGCGTGATGGCAATTACGACTTTTGTAATTTGTCTGGATGCTTGCACGATGCTGATGTCAGGTTTGTTCACGACCGCCAGTTGGCCGAGCGTTAACGGATGCTCTGGATCTGAAATTGTAGAAATAAGATCTTGGTTTGTTAGAACAAGATTGCCAGGTCATCCCGTTTAGCTAAAACTCACCATAGATCTCCTGCTGGTCGATCGGCTCGTCATCATCCTCGCTGTCTTCGCCACTCGATAGCTCTGGTACGTTTTCGTCATCGCTTTCGAGGTCTGATTGAAGTAGAAGCATAGAATATATATCGCCACTGCCGTTTGCATGAGCCGGTATGACCTGGTCTAGTGCAGACTCTGGAATACGTCGTTTGCTGCCGTTCCTGGTCTTGGACGACGGGGTTGACTGGTCCGCCGCCCGAGTCGGCAGGTCTTCCAGTGACAGCACTCTTGGATTCGCATTAATCGGCTCTGACATTGCTGCTATGTGTGTTCCTACTGTGTTTTCCTTCAGGATTAAAAGACTAGAAACAATTTAAAACAAAACAACAGGCCGCAAGGTTATTCGGTTTGTGAGCTTTTAATTTTGCTTGATAATCAAGTACTTTTTTGCCTTTGGATTTGGGAGGTTTCGCCAACGAAAAAAATGGCTATGAGCCTATATAACCCTGCCCTGGCGGTATTGCATAAGATTCAAGACGTAACTTACAAGACATAGATAAACAAAACATAGAGATAAAAGTACAATAGTCACACGCCGTAAAAAAATCTTCTACCTTTAATCAAGCCCTTGAGTCTTCCTTCTGGTGTGGCTCCTTAGTGTCCGTCCTTGTTCGATGCGTTCGCTCTCGAAGTACGACGGAGGGGGTTTCGCACACCCGTGCTTGACCATGTACTCTCCAACACTCGGCTTTCTTCGACGCATGAATTGTTCCTCTGGTGCAGAGCAAGTATCTGACCGCGATGTTGCCAACGAGGACGACGACGACGCAGTCGAACCGAAAGACCTGAACGTATGCAGAGCAGTGGCAATCGCGACGACAATCAACCGCTCGACCCGAGCACCAAGCTCAGACAGCCACCTCCGCATCAGCACATCTTTGCTGAAGATTCCGGAGATTCTGACAAGCCAAAAAACATACGACTTGCAAACAAACACCGCCAGCACGCTACATGCCATAGTGCTCGTCACCATCGCCGCCATGGCCAGCCACGGAAGCAAAAACAGCGCTGGAAGAACTGCGTTTGCGGTCGTAATCCTCGACACTGATCTCATGTTTGTCGTTTGGTTCTTCTGGCCCGAAGCCCGGAAGTGAGGTGAATCCAAAAATTTCCCCCGGCGGCACACAAATGCTGCTCGGTCGGTGGAACGAGATACCAGTTGGCGCCTAAATTGCTGCTGCTGGCTTACCCCGGATTTGTTTCTGCGCTGGACAAATTTTGAGACCAGCAGAGACCGTAAACAAACAATACAATAAACAACGGAAACACTAGCCGGCAAGTAGCAAGTCCGCAAATGCTTTTTCTCCTCCTGCCGCTCGACTATTGCTGCTGCTGCTGCTGCTGCTGACGCTGATGCTATTCACGGCAACCGTTTCCGAGAACCGTTCGGTTGGGTCGTGCGAGCGTCGCACCAGGCGTGCACACTCCCAACGGTCGGTGTTTAGGGTCTGGTGTCGGGGGGGGGGGCAGTTCGACAAGAGCCACGCACTCTGCGGCTGGAAGAAGGCAAATGCTGCGATATTTATGCATGCACTTCCTGCCGCCAGGTAGGAAGGCAGGAGTCGAGTTCGCAAGCAGCGCAGGATTTGTTTGATGCTCAGTGATTGATTGGTTGATTGGTTGATTGCAGGACCGGACCGGCAGGTGTTGGAAGCTAAATTTGCGCAGCATGGCCACTGAGTTGCAGGAGCAGATTGAAGGGCTGCCGGGGTTCGGCTATGCCATGGACAAATGGAACGAGTATGCCGGCGAGAAGTTCCAGACCAAAGGTGGGTGGCTCAAGGCTGCTGACCATGACACGTAGGCTTACTGTAGGCAGACCCATATTTTGAGGAACTGCCCGGTGGCAAGACCAGACGGCGGCAGGCGCCCGAGGGCACGTCGCAAGGCGACGCGCTGGTGTACAAGCGGATTGTCTCCACGGCCTGGAAACACGACCGGTGCTTGTGTGGATGCTTCTGGGCGGACTGGGGCATTGGGCAGGCTCCCCTGGTATCGATTATCCCTGTGATTGGGCCGTGGATCATGTACACGATGCATCTACGGCTGAACCGGATGGCAGAGGATCTGAACATCCCGAGCTCGCTGCACGTCAAGATGGCTGCCAACGTCACGGCGGACTTTCTGCTGACGCTGATTCCTATTCTTGGTGCCGTGTTTAGCTACATTAATGCGTGCTCGACCAGGAATGCCGCTATGGTGCATTCATATCTCGAGAAGAAGGCCCGAATGAACAAGCAAGTATGTTGCTCCCGGCCAATTGCCCCCCCCCGCCATTTTTTATTTTGAGCTTACAAACCGATCTAGGCGCAGTCACAGTCAGGATTCACGCAAATGTCTGCTCGATATGTTCCGCCTTCAGAACCACCGTCGTCTCAACGTCGGCCGCCTCCAAAGCCAGCACCTCAGCGTGCGCCGGCGCCGGCCCTGCCCCAACGACAGCAGCAACAGCAACAGCCACGACGTCAAGACAGATATGAATATATTCCTGCTCCAGTACAGTCGGCACAAACGTTTGCGGCACCTACCGAATTCGTAGTACCTGGCACAAATTCCAAAAAGAAGAAGAACAACAACAAGAATGCGCCTCGCACTGGTGAGCTTGAATACGGCACGCGATGAACTGTTAGAAACAACAGCACAGAATTTGAACCATACGCATTTCTTTTGTTCACTTTTTTATTAACGAGATCATGTCTGATTTACATGAGTGCGTAAAATATAATAGTTAATCAATGCTCTCATTGGTCAACAACTGGCCCGATTAAATAACTGACACGACCTGGCCCTAACTCCAGCTCATAGCAGAATGCTCATCGTCGTCAACCCTCTCTGGGTTCGTCTAATTGGGGAACAGACGCCGGCGGCTGGCATGACGGCATCTCCGCTACATTGGTAGTGCACCGGACAAAAGAGAGTATACAACAACCTGACCGAAAGCTGCACATAGAAACAGAGTTAACTATGGGACGACCGATCTACCGACCATCGAGCACGCCGACGGTCCCGGCGACGGTGGCCGACAAATGCGCATGTCCGACGCCGGCCGCGAATAGCTCGGCTGGTTCGTCAACTGCGCTCCCACGATTTGAGTCGGTTGTAAATCGTGCTTGGAGAAGAAGCTCGATGTATCTTTTTTTGCAACATCGACGGGCGAGTCGTGCGTTGTCGGCTGCTAGCTATGCTGGTGGTGACAGCGGCGCCGACGCAGCCACCACCACCACCACCACCACCACCGCTGTGAGTCCGGCAACGGCTGCCGGGAGAATGTTGCTACCGAGATCGCCTGCAAGAGATTTAGAAGAGTACCGTGATCGGAGGGAAGAGGAAGAGGATGAAGGATTTAACGATATGCATTATCAGCGGCGGCAGTTGTTACGGCAGCGGCAGCTGAGTTATGGGGGAGACGACGACGACGACGACGACGACGACGACGACCACGACCGCGACCGCAGGCACCCAGATCGAGACCGGGTTGGCGTTGAGGATGACGACAACGCCAACGAAAATCAAGCAGCCGACGAGGGTGATGAAGACGATGACGATGATGATAATTTAACCATATTGGCAGGAATATCACCTCCTCTACCAGTGCATGACTATTTGGCACCTGAGGTTGCTGATGCTAATGTTGATGCTGATGCTGCTGTTGCTGGTGCCGCTGCTGATGCCGAGGAATGGGCCGCCTCAGGTCAAAATGACCGCACTGGTTCGTCGTCTTCGATACTAAATCTGATTCGGAACGCACGGTCTGGCTCAAATTCAATTGCAACGCGCGATGACAGATCGTCTACGATGCCCACTACAAGTCTGCATAGGATTTTCAACTGGGACGCGTCTGGCACGTCCTGGCGGTCATACGACTCACGGACCAGAGCAGAACAGATTGATGCTGCTGCTGCGGCATACGACAGGAGGGTATCTGCAGATGAAGCCACAGCGGTTCCGGATGATTTGACTGATATCTATCTTCTGCCACCAACCGACGCCATCACTTCTCCTCCTTCTTCGACCACAATACAGACAGATACGCAGTGGCAGAGACTACCGATCGGTGCAGATGCAGCCCGGCGGCGACTTGAGCAGCTGCTGACTGCAGTGCCAGGCCGCCGCAGGCTGCATAGTGGCGAAGCCAGGGTTTGCGATCGCAGTGCGAGAACCACCAGCATCCAGCTTGGCACCCGTCGTCGGCGACGGGCCACGGCGAGTTACGGGTCCGGCATACTACGGTCGTTGGAAAACCGGCGGCAACGGCGGCGGGGGCCAGACGGCGGTGTTAACAGTTTGGACGAAACAATCGACGAGGCATATACGCCAGACCTCAGTTCGACACAGCAAGCCAGGTCTGACGCTGAAGCAGGCTACAGAATTTCATCGATAGCTAACGGCGATGACGACTGGATCTGTGATGTCGATGAATGGGCACGGGTATAATGCATGTAGTATAGAGCAAGTGGTTTTTTTTTTTTTTTTTTTTTTATCTCGATCGTTTTGTCTGTCTGCATTCGATAATCATTCTTTTGTTCTTAAATTACTCATGCCGAATACATATACGCAAAATATACAAATCTGAGTGATGTTCCTTTGAGTTTTGATTGTGACATAACAAATCCACTTAGAACTGGAGAGCCTGTCCCTTCTGCTTCTTGTCACCGCCAAGCTCGAAGTGCTTGCACCGCTTGAGGGCGAGCTGGGCCTTGGTCTTGCACACGGCGCACTCGAGACGGAGAACGACCTTCTTGGTGGTCTTGGCCTTCTTGTGGAAAACTTGCTTGGTCTGACCACCGTAACCGGACTGCTTACGATCGTAACGACGCTTTCCCTGTGCGTACAGCGACGCCTTGCCGGCCTGTATGGAGTCAGTCAGGGTTCGATCTTGGTTTTGTCGTTTTTGCTCAGCCTGAGCGCACACAGCAACGTACCTTGTACTGGGTGACCTTGTGCTGGGTGTGCTTGCGGCACTCCTTGCCCTTGCAGTATGTTCTCCGAGTCTTGGGAATGTTGACTATCAAGCAGCCATAGGTTAGCAATGGTCTGGAATCCAAAAAATTCTGCAAAAACAGCCAACTGGCTCCGGAACAGAAGCTGGAATAAAAACGAACAGAACTTACCCATTGTGTCTGTCTGGATGTGCGTGGGTAATCAATCTGAAGCAACACAAGAGCCGACGATCGTGAACACCAAGATCATCATAACCACAACCACCACCACCCGTGGCGGTTGTGTGATGCTGGAGCTGGAAACCCCCAGAGCGCAATCTGTGACTGCGAATACCTGTGGGCCCTATAGTATTGTCTGTCAGGGAAGTGTTAGGGCCCAACCTCGAAAACCAGGGCTGGGGTCAGCTCCTCCGGCGGCGCCGCCCGAGCTGGGAGCAAGCATCACCATATATTACTAAAGCAAAAAAAGTCAAGCAAAGCCGCCACCGGGCGACAAAAAATCAGACCATCTAGAACCCAGCAATGACGTCGGCAAGCAGTTGCTTCTGGCTGGCTGGCTGGCTGGCTGGCTGGCTGGCTGGCTGGCGGTGTTCTGGAACATCGTGATTGGCCGCTCGCTGTAGTGCGCGCCCTCCGCAGTTCCTTTTAGTCGTCGTGGGCGTGACCCGGATCCGCTCAATAGTCAGGCGTTGGTTGAGTTGGGTGGTGTGATGAGGTCAAAAGCCATAATAACCAGCTAGCCGGGGCCTATATAAGACCCCAGTTGGTAGTAGTAGCCCAGGCAGTCCCTGAGCGGTCGTAGTATTCCGGTTGAATCACAGACTTTCCAATTAACCCAGCAAGCAACCTGCAAAAATTACGCCGTCCGTGGTGTGTTGCCTGCGCTTTGCCCGCCCGCCTGCACCGTCGCATGTTTCGTCGACCGCTACTGCTGTCAGCGCTGCTCAAAAGTACTCTCTCGACAACCACTGCTGCCATATCTCGACAGCGTTCACTGGTGCCAATTGCCGGCAATTTTAGTTTCACCACTATGACAGGCTCGGCCGCAAATACATCAAAAGCGCTGGTGTACCAAGGTCCCGGCAAGAAAGCGTGGACGGAGGTGCCGATGCCGACGGTGACGGCGCCGACCGACGCCGTGGTCAAGATCACGTCCACCACGATCTGCGGCACGGACCTGCACATTCTCAAGGGCGACGTCGCGACCGTGACCGAGGGCCGGATTCTGGGACACGAAGGTGTCGGCGTGGTGCACGACGTTGGCTCGGCGGTGTCGTCGTTCCGCAAGGGCGACCGGGTGCTGATCTCGTGCATCACGGCGTGCGGAACGTGCCTGTACTGCTCGCGCAACCTGCAGGCGCACTGCCTCAACGGCGGCTGGATCCTCGGCAACGAAATCGACGGCACCCAGGCCGAGTACGTGCGGATCCCCTACGCGGACACGTCGCTGTACGCGGCCCCGTCGTCGCTCTCCGACGAGTCGTTGCTGATGCTGTCCGATGCCCTGCCGACCGGATTCGAAGTCGGGGTGCAGTCGGCCAAAATCCAGCCGGGCGAGTCAGTGGCGATCGTAGGCGCCGGCCCGGTCGGCATGGCGGTCCTACTCACGGCCCAGTTCTACTCGCCGTCGTCGATCATCATGATCGATACCGACGAGTCGCGACTCGAGGTCGCCCGCAAGCTCGGCGCCACCGCAACCATCAACCCGACCAAGCTGTCGACCGCGTCAGTGCTGGACGAGATCAGCCAGCTGCAGGCCGAGCAGGCATCCGCCCTCGGCGTGTCCGTGTCCAAGTCCCAGACCGCCAAACCGGGGGTTGATGTCGCGATCGAGTGCGTCGGAATCCCGCCAACGTTCGACACCTGCCAGCAGATCATCGCCCCTGGTGGCCGAATCGCTAATGTCGGTGTGCACGGCACCCCAGTCAGCTTGCAGCTACAAGACCTGTGGATCAAAAACATCTCGCTTACCACAGGTCTCGTCAGCGCAAACACAACTGCCATGCTGCTGAGACTGCTGCAGGGCGGCAAGATCCAGCCTGAGAAGCTCATCACCCACAGATTCAAGCTGGACGATATCATGACTGCATATGAAATCTTTGGTAACGCGGCGAAGGAGAAGGCTATCAAGACTTATATTGAAGCGTAGGTTTCTTAGGCTTCTGCTTTTTCGTATCCGGCGTCGTTTTTATGTAAATTTACGCGAGACTATTTTATCTATCATACTCCCCCGTATCACCGTAGACAGTTTAGACTATGACAGCAGTAAGCGAGAATAGAGCTGGTTTCAAGTCAAACACCAATCATAGTCAAACACGGATCGCAGCCTAGCATCAAAGTCGACTACCCGTCCACTTGGTCGAGCACCCGCTTCAGAAAATGCTTGCTTTACAGCTAAGCGGGCCCGCGCGCGACGCGATCCTGGCCGACGGCGGCGGCCCGCTGCACGATGCTAACCTTACAATGCCTGCATGCCACTTGCACCTTCCGCATGTTCAAGCTGAATTGCGCTGTTGAAGCTTATGACAGTCAAATTTACTACAGACTGTCAAAGAACTAGCACATGTACTAATTTTATATGAGTCTGTCGGTGATTTTGAGTAGATTCTCCGTCGACATGCTCGTATGCCGTGCATTCCTGCACCGGCTGCCACCAGCATGTCAAACACGCATTGCTCGATGAACAATCTACAGACACTGACGAAACATGTCCTCCTGCCGAAACAATGGCGGCGCGGCCCTTGCTTGACGGCCTGACCGTCGACGGTTCACGCCACCACATAGACCGTTCTGCCACCCGCCCCGGAGGCGTAGAATTGTTTTTTATTTTAAAGTGCCACCCATAGCTCTCCAAAAGCTCGCTACACCACACCACAGCAAATTCTCTCCCATTGGAGACTACGTGGCGATTTTGCTGTCGAAGCGCTCAGCCATGCCAGGGCAAAGAAGGCGTGGGTACGCTCCGGACGGCTGTAGCTGACGGCGTCGACAACAACGCAGGTAAAAAGTACATAGCTAGCGTGTCTGCACGTCGTGTTCATCCACCATATTTGCGTAGCACGACTGAAGAAAATTTCCCACGTGCTGTAGGCCACATCGTCGTGCCGTCCGTGAGTCGTCCGTCGTCTATCGCTAATGGCCTCCGGGGGGGGGGGACAACTCTCTATCAGAAAGGCTAACCCCTGAATCTCGGGACGGAGCGGGAGATACGAAGGCGGCGGCCGACGGGGGCGCCGCCAACGAAGTGAACAGACCCATTTCTGTTGCACGTGTGCATTGCATGTGTACATATATATACTGACGTCCGTCGTATTGCCGTACTGTGCGTCTAGTGGCGAAAAAACCATCTAACCAATAATGTCGGACTTGTACAAAGAAATTGCTGCTAAGAAGCAGAAGGAGGTGTGGGATTCGATTCCCGCCGAGTGGATTGTGCCGGTTCCCGAGGACCAGGACGACCTGACCAAGTTCGCAGAGACCTGCGGTCTGTTGACCGACAAGGAGGTTGCTATCACAAGCAACTACGACGCTGTCGCTCTGCTCGAGAAGGTCCACAAGGGCGAGTACTCTGCCGTCGAGGTTACCACTGCGTTCAGCAAGGTGAGCAGCAGCAGCGCTGGATGCACTAGAATTATACCAATCGGGAATGCTAACAAATGATATAGAGAGCAGCTCTGGCCCATCAATGCTGCAACTGCTGCACGGAGATTTTCTTCGACAGGGCACTCGAGACCGCCAAGAAGCAGGACGCGTACTTTGCCGACCACGGCAAGCCGGTGGGACCGCTGCACGGGCTGCCGGTGGCCATCAAGGACTCGTACAACATCAAGGGCATTGAATCCTGCATCGGTGTGGCCGCAAATGTTGGCCACAAGGAGCCCGAGTCGTCGACGATTGTCGATGCGCTTGAAATGCAAGGTGCGATCATGTACGTCAAGACCATGGTCCCGCAGTCGATGATGGTGCTCGACACCGAAAACAACGTTTACGGTCCGGCGCGCAACCCGCACTCAAAGTACATCACCGCTGCCGGATCGTCCGGTGGATCAGGAGCCATCGTTGCCTTCCGCGGATCGTTGGTGGGCATGGCGACCGACATTGGCGGATCGATTCGCGTGCCTGCGTACGCCAACGGCTGCTTCGGTTTCAAGCCTTCGTCCGGCCGGAATCCGTACTACAACATCAAGAACTACTGGACCGATGGTGAGGAGTACACTGGAATCCTCTGTGTTGACGGTCCCATCACCACCTCGGCTCGTGACCTGACGCTCATCATCGAGTCCATCGCCAAGACCGAGCCATGGAACTACGACCCGACCTGCGTGCGACTGCCGTGGTACACTCCCGACGACGTCAAGTCGCCACTCCGCTTGGGAGTTATTCGCTCGATTCCTCTGCTCGAGCCGATCAAGTCGATCTACAACGACTTTATTGCCAAGGTCGAGGCCGCCGGCCACGACCTGGTCGAGGTCGACATGTACCTCGGCACGGAGCTGTCAAACAACTGCACTGATTTCTACAGAATCGACGGCGGTGACTTTTTAGTTGACCAGTGCAAGTCCACGGGCGAGTCGCTCACCCAGGCGGTACTCGAAGGCGGCCTCTACCCTTGCGAGGCCAAGGGCCTGGCCGAGATGTTCAAGTACACTGCCGACCGCACCAAGTGGCAAATGGATTGGCTCAAGTACTGGGACGCTACCAAGGCCCGCACCAAGGATGGCAAGCCCATAGACTTCATCCTCATGCCGTCCCAGCCGGCCCTGCCGCGGCCGAAGGAGCCGTTGGCGTCGAACGAGACCATCTTGATGTGGAACGGTCTGGACTACCCGGCGGCAGTGTTCCCGGTCGAAACCATAGACTCGACCAAGAAGGAGTACAAGTTCGAGTTCCCGGCGCCCACCAATGCCATTGAGGAACGGATTGAGACGCTGTTCCCGGCCGACCGTAGCAAGCCTTATCAGGGATTCCCTGTTGGCATTCAGCTAGTTGGAAGGCGTCTGGACGAGCCTGCTTTGCTCAAGGCTGTTGAGATTTTAACCGACTTGGCTTAATCCCTATATAAAATAAACTGTTTAGCGAGAGTGTAAAAAAGCTATATCTGTAAAATTCTGAATGCTAAATGCTGAATGCTGTTATTAGTCCCTGCCTAATTTCTCCTGCGGCTCGCGTTGAACGTGCAAAAAACTAGCGAGGGACATGCTTGGAAATGGGCTGTCAATTGGAGATGCCAACATTGAGCTGAGCATGGCACAGATATGCGGTCCTGTATACCTACAAAGTTAGCTACACGTGCGTGCAAGACCTATCGTGTTCGAACTATCCGATGCGCGTGCGGACGTCTGGCAGCAGCTCCGGTTGCTACTACGCGACAGTTCTCGGCGGTGAGATTTACACATCATGAGTGGATCTTTGCATCCTTTACTGACGTATCCAGGCGACTCGAGTTGAGATTTTGGCGTACAATGATGTATCATCACTAAGGACTACACGGTTGATTGGTTTAATGCCGTCGTCGTCGGCGGCAGAAATTGATGCAGCAGCCTTGAGGACGTACGTCAAAGATCTAGACAAAGGAAAGATTGTTGATAAGCTGAGCCAGATAAGCTCTGTGTCTAATTTAAACGACACTGACAAGCGTCAACTGGTTTTGTTAGTGCTGAACCGAATACCACACGGCAAGTACTTGCCGGCGCTGAAAGAACTCACTCGGCTAGGAGTCGTACCCGCCTGGGATGAGCTGGCTCAGCTCGATGGCAAGAGTGTCAGCGACTGGAAGTTTTTGTTGAGCCGATGGACAAAGATCGCGCTGGGCTCTGCACGACGACCGTTCCATGTTGTGCAACTGATTGCAACAATCGAAAATGGGTTTGCTGGCCGGGTGGGTGTGGTCAAACCTCACGACTATATTCAGCTATTGCGAGTGATGACGTCGATGCTTGGCGAGCTTCGGCTCAAGAAGATCAAATTGCATCGACAGCTCAATCATCTCACCGAGCAAGCCAACGTTGAAGGACAGAGCAAGAACCGTGTGCGGCTAAGCAACTACAAACGAGGGCGGATCCAATGGAAGTTGGCGTACAACGAGCGGCAGTTGGACGGGATTGAACAGTGGCTTGCAAATACTATGCGCGACAAGCTTCTCGCCGACAAAACCACGATTGCGTCGCTGAGCGCAAGCGAGTTCTCGTACCTGCTCCTTGTGCTTGTCAAATCGAATCACGTCGACTACGCGGAACGAGTGTTTGAGGCTCGAATCCTGTCCAGCTCGGAAGCAGTTCCGCCGGCGTACCAGCTGTTGCGGGTTCAAGACTACGGCATCATCTTCCACGGCTACATGCGAAGCAAACAGTTTGACAGCGGTCGGGCAATGGTAGAGCTGATGCAATCCAACCACGTGCCGCTCACGGCGTACATCGCAACCGACATTCTGCAGATGGCGTACGTAAATCAATCAATGCACGAAGTTGTATTGGAATACGTAAAGTTGTTTGGGCTTTTCCCGGTTCCTGAACTGGGATACGAAAAGCTGGTGTCGGCATACGAGTTTGCCCAAGTGCTGAAAGTGGCTCAGGCGGTGGATGCACCACCTCCGGTAGCCAAACCGTCAGTGGCGACTCTGCATGTGCTGCTCAAAGCGCTGCTATTGAAGAAGCCGGCCAATCTGGACATCGCCGTGGCGGAGTTTACCAATTTTGTGCGCCAGGGCGGCTTGAAGAGTTTTGCCAGCAAACCCGGCAGTGAAGATGACGAGGGAGCAACCAGTTATCGCCGGATGTTGTTGGTGTTTAAACAAGCCGAACGCTTGAAGGTGGCGGCGGCGGCGGCGTCCAAATAGAAACAATATTTCTAATGAATATCTAAGCAGAAGCATTCCTGACGTCGTCAACCACCTTGGCTATGTGCTGGTACGCTTTCGTGATTGTTTCCTGCGTAGTATACTCGTTTCCCGCCACGATTCTGATGACGTCGACTCCGCCGACGGCCCCGCCTGTCAGGAACACAATGTTTTCGTTGTCAATCCTGGATTTGACCGCGCTGGTCAATTGGTTATGAGTAGCTGCTGATCCTGGTTGTGGCACCACCCGGAATACGGTCAGTCCGAACTTGGGCTCGGTGACGATCTCTAGTCCTGGGTTAGCCTTGACGAGATCGGTGAACACGTTGCCGACGGCGAGGGTACGTCGGATATGAGCCTGCATTCCGCTGACACCGTAAGTCCTCATCACAAACCAAATCTTGAGGGCCCGGAACCGGCGACCAAGCGGAATCTGCCAGTCGCGGTAGTCTATCACCAAGCCGGTGTCGGAGGCCGAGTTGGACAGATACGATCTCGTGACGGACAGCGCGTCGGTGAGGTCGTTCCGGTTTCGGACGAACATGCACGACGCGTCGAAGTTGACGAGCAGCCATTTGTGCATGTTGACGTCAAACGAGTCGTACTGGTCTTCGATGCCGGTCAGATGGTACTGGTACTCGGGGCAGACCATGGCTGCGCCGGCATAGGCGGCGTCGACGTGCTTCCACAGGTACGGTCTAGACGCAGTTGCTGCCGCGACCTCACCGAACCGGTCGACCGCACATACGGCGGTGGTGCCGAGCGACGCTGTCAGGTAGAACGGCAGCAGTCCCTGGTCATCGGCTTTGGCCAGTGCTTTGGTAACGTTGTCGTAGGTGAGCGCGTAGCCGTGCTCGGCGTCGGTCTGGATGGCAATAAACCGGACGCCGGCAATCAGTGCTGCTTTCTGGGTCGACGAATGGGTTTGGTCCGACGCAAACACGACCAGCTTACCGCGGGCGTCGGCTATCGCGTCATCCTTCTCCTTCTCGGTCTCGTACTTGGCAGCCACCACCTTGTTCAGGAACCGGTCCCGGGCAGCGACCATGGCCGTCAACACTGCTTCGGAAGCAGAACCCTGAATGACGCCTCCGCCGGCTCCGTGGGACAGAAACACGTCCGGCAGGGCCATCTGTTTCGCCAACCAGTCCAGCACGATTGTTTCCAGCTCTGTTACCGCCGGCGAGCAGATCCAGTTGAATGCCGGGGCCGAAAATGCCGCCGAGTACGTCTCGCCCAAGATCGACGGGAATGAGGTGTTGGCGGGGAAAAATGCAAGGAAATTGGGTGCTTGCCTGTTCCGAGACTCGTCAGTATAGCACACACACACAAACATGACTACAATCGGCCTACCAATGGGTCAATCCCGGCACGATTTTGGTGTTAAAGTCATTCTGAATATCCTGCCAATCCTCGCCGTGTTCCGGCATCGACTGAGGCAGAAGTTGCCGCAGATATCCTGGCTCGACTGCTGATTTAACAGAACGGTCTGAAATCGACTTGTAGTAGTCCACAACTAGGCTCTTGGTCAGAACTGGGGTCCAATTGGATGAAAACTAAACTCGCACACTGGCGATAACATACTGTAGTCTATCGACTGATATGCAGCTTTTCTGAACTCCTCAGGATCCATTGAGACTTTTCTGTCGAGTATATAGTGAATTGGTAACTGTATCCAAGGGGAAGGTTTATGTTTATCATATGTCTACGGTAACGTGCCTAGCATTCCGTATCTCGTAGTCGACGATCATCAAAATCGAATCCAAAAAAAGCCGCGATCGGGAGCAGCCTTCGCGAAAAGTAGCCAATTTAGTCGGTTGCTCGCTTCAAACGCAGCCTGACAGATTCGCCATACGTGAAAATATTCCAGCACGCAGTTTTGACAAGGCCGTCTTGAAAAACATGAAAAATAATCGACAAGAAATGCACCATCTATAGCTGTTGATGTTAAATGCTCTTACCGGTCATTGTACTGAATTTAGCTTTGCTTTGCTCCCGTGTGATTGACAGCAATGGTGTCGCTTGCCAGGCCTAGCAATCTTCTGGTGAGCAAATGATCTCGTTATACCCAAATTCACTTAAAGTGGCCCGAAAGTGGTTTCTCTAACTTGTCGAACAAGATATGCTCAATTGGAAACCCGGGAAGTCGATACCGTTTCACTAGACACTCGGTTGGACATCAGATTCTTGACCAGATCATGGCCGAACACCGTGCCGCCCGTTCCATGCCCCAGCTTAATAAGGCGTCTGCAAGCCTCGACGGTGAGCTGTGGGAAACCAAATCCCGACTGAATGATCTCACAAACCATAAGATAGGCTTCTTCAAGTCGGAGACGTTTATGAACATCAGCGGGACCAGTGTTAGCAAGGCTTGGAAGATTTTCAGCGACAAGTACAGAGATAATTCTAAACTCGTTATTCTTCACGACGATCTTGAAATCGACGTGGGAAGTCTTCGAATTCGAGACTCTGGCAGCGTAAGGTGTGTTTGATTAGGCTGGTATGTTGCGGATCACGACTAATAACCGGAGGGGCCATAACGGGCTGAAGAGCATCATGCAGTATCTACCAAACGAGACGGTCATACGATACGGCATTGGCATAGGTCGTCCGACGTCTCGGACTTCTGCAGTCGTCTCGGAATATGTGCTTGCAAAATTTACAGTCAGCGAACGAGCAGCGATCGAGCGAGACGGCTACGCTAATGTGTGGGAGAGCCTGTCCAAAGAGGAGATGGGGGAACGATAGCGCTCCCCTAAGATTCTTGTATATACTATATAGACCCTACGTGTGTTCAAAACCTGCATAGAATTTGAACAATGCTGAACCTGATAGCTAGTTGTAATGCCACCATTCTGATTGAGCCAGCTTCGCCTCAAGCAATACAAAACCCTCGCATATACGCCTTCGTTGTCAGGAGATTTGCAAATGCCCGCACCGTATCGATCAACCACGGCGTCCATCTTAGATAGCACAGAATTTCAACACAAGGACGGCAAATACCAGTAAAGATCTCGCACAAATGACTTTGCGACACAGTCTGATTGGAGCTGGCATCCTTGCTGCTCTCGCGGCTACAGCGGCTGCCCATGAACACGACGATGGCGATATTCCAGAAGGCGAGTACATATCTGTCGAGCCTCTGGACAAAATCCTCTGGGTCCATATCGTCTTCATGATGGTTTCATATGGTTTTTTCTTCCCGGTAGGAATGATTCTGGGCATGACGAAGAACCGGTTCCACGTTCCCTGTCAAGTCGCAGGTGGAGTGTTTGCTATCGTTGGCTATTTTCTCGGTCATCATCACAAGGGACGCGAGTTTCCAAGCGATAATATACATGCTAAGTTTGCGACAATCCTGCTTTTAGCAACTGTTGTACAGGCTGCTATAGGTGCTTATCTGAAGTTGCACCTAGAGCGGGGTCCCAACCGATTCATCCGACCGGCAACTATTGTCGCTCATGGAGTATTGGGCAAACTCATGCCCGTTTTGTCATGGGTGCAAATGGGATTTGGCGGAATAACTGTTCTCGGATTCTGCCACGAGGATCACCTGGGTCAATGTTTAGCACACGGCGTATGTATCTGGGCGATGGCAATCGTGGAATACGCGTACTGACGATATATAGATCATGGGTAGCGCATTCATTGGATACGGATGCATTTCCGTAATTCTCTTATTATGCGGACAAGCCTGGCTATCCAGAACCGGCAGGAGTCAAGAGTTCTATGATAGTGCGGTCATTACCGCATGGGGCATCGTCAACACATTTACTGAACACAGATGGGGCCATGAATGGAGTCATTCTGATTACCAGCACACTATGATGGGCGTTGTGTGGTGGTGCGCCGGTTTGGTTGGTCTCTTTTTGTCAAAGTATGAAGGACGGCCTCGTCGCAACATCATTCCTGCTATGGTGATTGTACTCACCGGCTGGGCGATGTCTGTCCATGCCCAACACCTTGAGATCTCGACAAAAGTTCACGCAATGTTTGGCTACGCACTCATGGGCGCTGGATTTGCTCGTGGAATAGAAGTATGCTTTCTTCTTCGCGATGAAGCTGGTTCTCTTGTACCGCTTGCCTTCCAATACCTTTGTCCATTCCTACTCGTAGCCTCTGGATTTTTGTTCATGTTTGCAAACGAAGAACAGTTGGCGCTTATCAACGAGAGTCACATGGATCACGCAAGTTACTCCCTTTTGATTTATTCAGTTTCCTTCCTAGTATTTTTATGTAAGTGCATGTTGACTGCTTCATTTATCAGTAGACGCTAATTTTAGATTTCTTGCTGCTTATCAAGCTGTATCAGTCAAACTCCGCGGAAGGCTCGTTCCATGTCAAGTATGAAGCTGCTAATCTAGATGACTCGTCTACGTCAGACTTGGAGGCTGAGCAACAAGTGAGAGAAGCGGAACAGTACGAGCTCACGGGTTACGGGCGGATAAATACTGAGTAGTAGGGTGTGATACGTATGGGTGAAGGAAGGGGGATTATTAGCATTGACGGATGGCCAATTGCATTCAACAGCTATTGATAACGTTTAAATGTATCTTATACAAGGGATTTAAATCAAATATCTATTACTATGAAATAAACTAAGGCATAGGCTGCCTTTATACCATTTGTTGGAATTCCAGGCCTGGAATACTACTTACCCGCCCGGCTTGGCATGGGAGATTCGCATTTGGTAGTACTCTACATGCGCATCGGGCGTCTAAACAGAAGACTTACTACAGCTTCAATCGCCCGTTACCGGACAGCTTCTAAAATCAAAGGCAGAAACACGCACGCATTTTTGCTTTGGATTAGTGTTGTTGACAGTCTGCATTATTTTTCGATCCGTTCGACCTGCAGCTCCACTGGCAGTGCACCAAGGAGACCGAGGTCTTCCAACGCGTGCGAATCATTGGGAGGATCAGAGGCCAGACCTTGCTGAAAGCACTGACGTCTTCACTGGACACTGAGTTGAAGCAAATTAGATCGCAATTCGAAATATGGCGGGTCTAAAAGTACTTTTGATCACGTACCTGATTGGAGGTGTCACCTTCATTCCACTCGTGATATGCGGGTTGTTATATCTGATGTATAAGACGTTACCCGAGGTCGATCAGTATGGCAACGTTATCAAGCGAGACAGTAATGCGGTACAGAACGGAGGAGAAGAGTTAGACGAAGAGAGAACCGCGAGGTTGGAACAGGAAATCAAAGAAGCGGAAAGGAGGGCTGCCGAAGAGGCGCTGAAAGCTCTCGAGAGCCAACCCGAAATTGGTGTTGATGCCCACATGAGCGGGTGGCTGACTGTTTCGAAGGAGTTCATTTCGTATCCTGCTGGCGGTCCAGCATCTAACGACAAGGCTACAAATCTCAACGAAACAGCATACTCTTCTATTTACAAGCATCTCATTGATCGAAAACAGGCGTCCAAGCAGTCCACGCCGTCTCCAGAAGGAAAGAAGGGCCAAGTAAAGAAGCGTCCCGCAAATAGTTTTTACGCGATACTACGGTAGGTTCATAGTGGTGTCTCCTGCAATTTTTTTTTGATTTTAACCCTCAGGCATGGAAACTTATTTTTGTACGATAATCCGGACGTCATGAATGTACAGCAAGTGATCGTCATTGCAAATCATAATGTCTCAATATGGCCGGACAATGTTCCGGACGGTCAGCTGTTCATTAGACGGCATGCTATCTGTCTCTCCCCCAGACGGAGTCGTATTTTGACCGACGAACTCGATGAGTTTCTTGGACCACCTAAGAATGCATACTACCTGTATTCGGATAATTGTTCGGAAAAAGAGGACTTTTATTTTTCGCTTCTCAGAGCTTCAAAGAGGTCCAAAGATCGGTCAGAAGACTCAAAAGTTGTGCCACCCCCTTATCCAGATCCTCTTGTCGATGCTCATCCGTTGCATTTTGAAACTTTTGAGATCCTCGAGCTTATTCAGACGCTACATTCCACAGATGCCCATGTCCAGACCAGATGGATCAATGCGTTTATAGGCCGATTCTTTTTAGCAGTTCACAACACAGATGTATTTGAAAGTTTTATTAAGAATCGGATTGATACAAAACTTTCCAGAGTCAAACGTCCCACTTTTTTGGGCGATATCACAGTCAAGAAAATAAACCCGGGCCATTCTCCACCATATTTTACTAATCCTCAATTAAAGGAACTATCGTGGGTACTCTAGTTAAGAGCTTATCGCGGTCTTGGACTAACTTTCTAGGCCCGAGGGAAAAATGGTGTTGGCGGCAGATATTCATTACGAGGGCGACTTTAGTGTCGAGGTTGCGACCAAGGCAATCCTCAATTTTGGGTCTCGAATCAAGCCTCGCGAAGTCAGCGTAGTGTTAGCTGTCAAATTCAAGAAGATCGAGGGTCGAATGAACTTTATGCTCAAACCTCCCCCTTCTAATCGATTGTGGTACTGTTTTGAGACTATGCCAAAGGTTAGTAGCTACAAAACCATGCGTTTTCGATTTTTTTTTGGCTAATAATAGCTTCAACTGGTTATTGAGCCGATAGTCAGTTCCAGGCAGATGACATACAGCATGATTACGAGGGTAATCGAAAATAGGATCCTGGAATCATTGCGTGAATCGCTTGTGCTACCGTATATGGACGACCTTGCATTTTTCAACACTAAGGACGACGCGTTCCGTGGTGGTATCTGGGATCGTAAGATGCGAGAGAATCTCCAAGACGAAGAATTATCGGATAGTCCGTCATCTCCCAACCTGTCGAGCACCGATCACGAAACTGCGATAAACTCGCATTTCCAGAACGAGTTAAAGAACGCCAATTCTGATGCCGTGAGTTTGGCGTCTGGTACGTCTATTGCGGAGTCAGACAGAACGAGCCTGTATGAAGATGGATCAGTATACTCGCAGGATCTGAGAAACAGGAATAGTGATCTGTTTGCTGGAGATGAGGAGTTCGGTCGCCGTAAACGACTGTCCACAGCTTTTACGTCAGCTTCAGCTCCAGCTGTGGTTGCTACCGACAAAGTGAATATTGTGGTTGTCGACGGTCAAGTAGTGACGTCTCATCGTTCTTCTTCTTCCGTAAATCTTATCCAGAGATCTTCAAGCAGGTCCAGTGGACGATCATCTATTCACTCTAGGAGCGACGATACAATCTCCGTCAATGGCACTACTGAAACTACATCTGATGCCGGAACTGAATTTGACGGTACAGGATATGGAAGTTTGACTCCTAGTAGCACTATAACTGAGCGAGGACTCGGTCACGAACGGTCTGAATCGTCTGCTTCGTCCGCAAGTCTAGACAAATCTACTGTATCGGAGTCGATGCGTAAATGGGGCGCGAAATATTTCTCTTCAGCTAAGAAGACAGTCCAACAGCGAATGGCAAATAGCAATACCCTTAGCAGTACTAGCAACGTTACTAGTTTATCTCAAGATCGGATTCAGAAAAAGATTATACAGTCTCAGCTCAAGCACTCAGACGGCTTGGTAAATTCATCCAAGCTTGATTCAGAAGAGTCATTGGACGATACGCAGCAGCTGTCTCCGTCCTCATCTTCAGCTTTTTATGGCAGTAGCCATCATTATACTGCTACCAGTATGCAAGTGCCTGGCGGAATGTCCCACGAGTCGAATAGCAATGTCACGCCGAACGTCGGCAATCTACCTGTGCTCTCTACGATTCAGCCACCCCCGGTTTCACCAACCAGACGTCGTCTAGAAGGAGTGGCTCACGAGTATTCATCATCTACTGATAGACCTTCGCAACATATGTCTCCACCTGTGGTGGCGACACCACCACCGCCAGAATCTTTGTCACAATACACCTCGTCACCTTCTGCTCCTGTTGCATATACACCGCCACCGCCCCCGGAACCGAGCCCTGGGGAACCACAGCAGCAGTCTGCATCATCGTCGACAGAAGAGCTGGAGCAAGAGCCTCTACCAGACGACGGCGGGTTACAGCGCTCTCCCACTTACGTCAAGCGTAAGCCGCTGCGCAAGCCAGTGGCGGCACAAAAGTCCAACCTATCGCTGAATTTGGCACAAGTGGAGAAATCATCGTCTCCGGTCGATACTGACGAAACCAAGACTGAGATCGAGAGCAATGGCATCAATGCGACTTCGGAACCAGAGAGCGTGCAGTTCAGTGAAATGAAAAGCGAGGCGCCATCGCAACATGATGAAACGACGCAGCCAGCAGAAGAGATGCTTTCAACTTCTTCAAGTAGTAGACGTATGGTTGATATCGATCTTCCGCCGATAACGTTTTTTGCAGATATGGTAGACGAGGGAAATAGTCTTGGTTTGGGAGGGGGCTTCGATTACGGTTCACCGGGCTATAGCTATGGCTCAAGTCCAACTTACAGCTCGTCCGCAAGCCCTCCAAAGGCTTCGTCATCATGGGAAACACAGCCGTCGATATCGTCGTCTACGACCTCAACTGTCCGACGCAAGCCTACATCTCGACGCAAACCGGTGCGTAAGACTACAGACACATCAGTAGCATCGTTTAGTTCTGAAGCGCCAACTGCAGCGTCGACCTCGAATCCAGAGACACCAGGAGAGGACAGTTTGATTGATTTCAACAGTGAGGAGCCAACAGCAGCAGCAGCAGCAGCAGCAGCAGCAGCACCAACTTCGAGTTCAGAGACACCAGCAGAAGACAGTTTGATCGATTTCAGCAGCGAGGCGCTGTCCATGGATCAATCTGTACGAACAGCGGCGTCGGGATTGTCTCCCACTGAAGGGCATAACGGTTATACGGAAGATGATTCGGCAGGCAACCCCGAACTGGTTTAAAAATCAGGAAACGGTACAGATGATGCAATATAGAGCGCCGCGAATATGCTGGGCTATCGTTTGTAATGTAAAAAACAAATAAATGGCAGACAAAATCTCATATCGTTCCGATTCCTCCTCCACTGCCTTGGCGGGAGCTGCCAGTCACTATAAAAAGCATCACGTGATGCATAAGTGTCATATAATTGTGACTAAGAGTGGCGGTGCAGTGAATGATAAGCGACTAGTATGTGTAGATTACGCAATCGGCAACAGGGAGTCGCACGATCTGGCTCCAAGTTCAGCTCTAGACAATTATGAACTGCATCTGTACACACATCTGTATATACGTCTGTCTTGTTACACTCTAGAAGTCATTTCAGCTTTAGTCTATGCCATCTGATTGGTCCGCCGGTATAATCACTGCTCACAAGCCACGTGGGTCAGGGCACGACCGGCAGTGGCGGTGCAAAGAGTCTGGAGTGGAACCGGCGCCCGCCGCCATCGTCCTCGCGCTTTCCTAGGTTTTGCGTCTTCCCGCTGTCCCTTCCGTTCTTCTTGTTTCGTGCCCATAACCTTCACGAACATCACATCCGTACGGTTCTTCATATTCGACAGCATCAAATATGAAGGTTTCAGCTCTCTTGCTCCTCGGAGCTGCCCTCGCTTCCACTGAGGCTGCCGTCCACAAGTAAGTCTCAAACTGAAGCCAGGGCGATCGCCGGCGGGGCCTGCGCGCTCAACCTGGTGTCTTTCTGGCGCTTGATACGATAAAGATTCTAACCGGCTTATAGGATGAGCATCAAGAAGGTTCCCTTGACCGAGCAGCTTGCCAAGGTATGCTATGATAGATGCGATGGCAATTTTCTAGGTGTACTCACAGATTAATAGCTCGACATGACCACACACATGAAGGCTCTCGGCCAGAAGTACCTCGGAGAGTACAAGGGCCAGGAGTTCGATGCTGAGGCCGCTCACAACGTTCCCTTGACCAACTTCGTCAACGCTCAGTGTAAGTTTACTCAAATGGGTTACATTTAGCCGGATTGGATTCGATTGTCAGCAGTTTTTCCCGGTATGCGGTACATACCCCCCGGTGATAGCGTCAGCGTCAGAAACACAATCAAATCGTTCTGCTGCTTATACTACGCAGTCATATGTTATCATTTGTGATTGCTTCCGCATCTTCTGTGCACATCTCTGCACTTGCTGCGATGTTTGTGCTTGTGACCACATTGCTCGTTGTGTGTGGATTATCGACGCTGATCGCGGCCATCTCCGAGGTTAGGGTAATCGCCACCACCTGACTTGACTCAATCTATCCGGCTGCTACCAAATGGAGGATCCATGAATAACATGGCTAATAATAATTTTTTTTTTTATAGACTTCACCGAGATTTCGCTCGGAACCCCTGCTCAGACTTTCAATGTCATTCTTGACACTGGCTCGTCCAACTTGTGGGTTCCCTCGACTTCGTGCGGATCGATCGCGTGCTACTTGCACACCAAGTACGACTCGACCGCCTCGTCGTCCTACGTGAAGAACGGCACTTCGTTCGAGATCCAGTACGGTTCCGGTTCGATGGCCGGCTTTGTCTCCAACGACGTGTTGAGAATCGGCGACCTTGAGATCAAGGGCCAGGACTTTGCCGAGGCCACCCAGGAGCCCGGCCTTGCCTTTGCTTTCGGCAAGTTCGACGGTATCCTCGGTCTTGGATACGACACCATCTCTGTTGATGGTATGGTCCCCCCTGTTTACCAGGCCATCGCCCAGGGTCTCCTCGACGAGCCCGTTTTCTCGTTCTATCTCGGCGACAACTCGCTGAACGAGAACAACGGTGGCATCGCCACTTTCGGTGGTGTCGATGAGGACTACTACACTGGTGAGATGATCACTCTCCCTGTTCGCAGAAAGGCTTACTGGGAGGTTGAGCTCAACTCCATCAAGTTCGGTGACGAGGTTGCTGAGCTCGAGAACACTGGTGCCATCGTTGACACCGGTACCTCGCTCATTGCTATGCCCACCGGTCTTGCTGAGATCCTCAACATGGAGATCGGTGCCAAGAAGAACTGGCAAGGACAGTACACCGTTGAGTGTGATGTTCGTGACAAGCTTCCTGAGATCACCTTCACCCTTGGCGGACATGAGTTCTCGATTGCTGCCACTGACTACGTCATGGAGGTTTCCGGCTCTTGCATTTCTGCTTTCATGGGCATGGACTTCCCTGAGCCCGTTGGCCCGCTTGTCATCCTTGGTGATGCTTTCCTGCGCAGATGGTACTCTGTTTACAACATTGGAGACAACACCGTTGGTCTTGCCAAGGCCAAATAAGCGACTTTGGTTACGATCAGGAATGCGGCATGCATTTCCGTCATAGATTGCTGGTGAATGCGTTCAGGATAATTTAAGGAATTTTCTGGGATTGTCATCGAATCATGTTACAAGGGTTGGTTTATTTTTATTATTATTGGTTGGGTCTATTTTCATTCTGGCCTTGATTGCCTTTTTTTTTTTTTACACAATATTATCATAACGGGGGATAATTACGGGGTCGTGGTGCAGATGGTAACTTCTTTTTGTTGTTTTCTTTTTCTTATTTTCTTTTTTTTTTTACAGTTGCACATTAAGAGATCTATTGCGTGTTATTAGAATCAATATACATGCAATATCATCGTGTTATTAGAATCAATATACATGCAATATCATCGTGTTATTAGAATCAATATACATGCAATATCATCGTGTTATTAGAATCAATATACATGCAATATCATCGTGTTATTAGAATCAATATACATGTAATATCATCATTATACTATTTGTGTGGCAAAATATGTTGCAGAGGGGTATATCATCGTTCTATCGTGGTTAGCAAGCAATGCACGCCGTGGACAATGGGGAACCGTAACAACAGACCGATGCTGCTGCTGCTCGGAGATCGAGATATCAGTGTTAAAAAGCTCATAAAGGTTGTTTCAACATAAATGTATTCAGGTGAAGAAATTCAATGTTGCGTTTTTCATCATTTTGATCGTCCCGCTCGTGGGGTTGTGAATGCAGCAGCAGCAGCGGTCCATCGAAAAGTGTACCAAAAATGAGAACATACCTTGTGATTACAGAAACGGTTACAAAATTCTGTAGAAAAAGAAAGGGTATATATCCGTAGAACTAGATCGCATGGGAAATTCGCCAATCAGACGGATCAGACGGATCAGTACGTAAAGAAATTTTGGAGAAAAAAAATTCTCCAGTCAAGATGGCCGACGAGACCCTGCAGAAGATACGGTACCCTTTGTTGGTGACATTTTTTTTTTTTGGCGGCGGCTCAGAGTGGGCCAAACAAAAAAAAAATAAAATCAATAGTCGGCAAGCACATAGTTCTTGGCTGCTGATATATCACGTTCAATTGCTGAGTTTAAAGATGGTCTATCAACTTTTCGTTTTAGGAAATCCTCTTTTGGATATTCAGGCTGTTTGGTATGTGCTACCGCTGTATAGTGTCGTAGGCTTGATTCTCGGCATTGAATTGAAATATTGGACGGAACGCAACTAACTAACCGTTCAATTCTAGCCCGGAGTCAATTCTGGAAAAATACGAAATCAAGGCAAATGATGCTATTCTCGCAGAGGAAAAACACATGGGGATCTACAGTGATTTGATTGACAACCACAAGGCCATCTCTCTTGCTGGTGGTGCTGCCCAGAACACTGCTCGTGGCGCTCAGGTACGTGCAATAGTTTGATGGCGAGCCAAAAAACAACAATTAGACAGACCGGTATGCTAATTTTGAAGTACGTGCTCCCAGCTGACTCGGTCGTGTACACGGGATGTGTAGGTCAAGATAGTTTCTCTGACCTGCTGCGGGAGGCCAACAAGCGTGAGGGCGTGTTCTCGGCATACCAGGTCGAGCCTGAGATCCCCACCGGCAAGTGCGCTGTTGTCATCACTGGCGTCAACCGGTCACTGGTGACTGACCTGTCGGCTGCTAACCACTTCAAGGTCGACCACCTCAAAAAGCCGGAGATTTGGGCCTATGTTGAGGAAGCCAAGATGTACTACGTTGGTGGATTCCACTTGACCGTGTGCGTGCCTGCCATCCTTGAGCTCGGAAAGCACGCTGCCGAGACCAACAAGCCGTTTTCGATGAACTTGTCGGCGCCTTTTTTGCCTACATTTTTCAAGGACCAGCTCGACTCGGTGTTGCCGTACGTCGACTACTTGATCGGCAACGAGTCTGAGATGGCTGCCTACGCAGAGTCGCACGGAATTGATTCGAAAGATGTGGCCGAGATTGCCACTAAGATTGCAACTCTTCCCAAGGTTAACTCCGCCCGGCCTCGTTACGTGGTGGCTACCCAGGGCGCTGATGCGACGATTATTATCACCGCCGATTCGACCGGCGCCGTCACGTCAAAGACTTACCCCATCAGACCCATTGCTGCCGCCGAGATTGTCGACACAAACGGTGCTGGTGATTCGTTTGCCGGTGGATTTGTTGGTGCTCTGGTTTCTGGCAAGACGCTCGACGAGGCTGTTGAGTATGGCCACTGGCTGGCGAGCTACACCATCAAGCTCAGCGGACCAGCGTATCCTTACCCCAAGATTGAATATCCCAACTAAGGTTCGGTGATGACGTACGATTACAAACTATATAATAGAATTTAAACTGAATAAAATGATGTTACCTCCATCACGGAACGAGCTGAAGTGCGTCTGTTGTCCCTTTTCAGAGTGCCCGCGGAGTTACAAACACCGGCATGCGCCACTGACTTCAAGATGCCGGTGGAGCTCGGAAATAGACGAATGGAGTTATCACAGCTGTGTAGATTAATTAAGTTTGAAAACAAAACGGAGATGTAGCGGCAGGAGGTATCTTCAAATTTAATCCCACTCAAACACGGCTTACCGTGTGGCCTGCACAACGCGGGCCAGCTTGATGATGACTGGCAGGCATCCTACACTTGAGAGTTGCCAGCCTCCCATCGGCACAGTGGCACCCAGACCTACCCGTCCCGTAGCAAAAATTGTCTCGACGACCCAACCTTGCGCTGATAGCTGGCCAAGCGTTTGCTATCTCCTGGCGGCGTTAGGAATACGGTAGCCAGCATAACAGCAAAAAGCTTGTTGCTCAGCACGATACCAAGCTTTTCTTACAGGGCGCTTTTCACAAGTTATTCCGCTTTGCATTGCTCCGGGCCGCTCGCGGGG
>JAKTSU010000052.1:0-79070 GCA_030580395.1 Myxozyma nipponensis
GACGGGTCAAACTCCGCTTGATGATAAAATACCAGAAGCTGATGGCCCACCGCCAGCGGGCTGCTGCGGGACAACAACGAGAGAACACGACGGGAGCCAGCCTTGCTGCTGAAGATGCCGGTTCAAGACGCTGACGCTGATGATATATATATATATATATATATATCACTAACTATTAAAGCAAACCAGAACCAATCTTGGCCGCCAGCTCCGCCAACACCCGCGCCCGGGCTTCCTGCGGCAGGTCCTGGTACACGCTGTACACTGACTTGTGGTGCTTGTCGCGAATGCTGCCCAGCTTGGCACCGGCAGCGACTCCCGCCAGCGCTCCAGGAACGTTCGCGACAATAAACCCAAGCGCGGCGCCGCTGAGACCGCCGAGGATGGTGTAAAGCTTGCCGTTGTCGCTGCCGGCGTCGCTGCCGGCGTCGTCACTGCCGCCATGGCCAAAGCTGTTGGGGTCGACGTTTGCGTCGCGAAACATTTCTTCAAACGCAGTCTGAAATTCCTCACCGTACGCTTTATCTCTGTCGCTGCTGCTGCTGAATCCGCCCGGGAATCCGCCGGGGAACGAGCTGCCGGACCCACCTGGCGCACCTGGTGCCGCCTGGCGCTGCTTGTCGTACTGAGCTCGACGTTTGGGATCGCCCAGCACATGATACGCATCTGACACCGCCTGGAACTTCTCGGTGGCCTTCTTCGCATCCGGTGAAGACGGTTTGAATCGGTCTGGATGCGTAGCTAACGCTGCCCTATTGTTGTGTCAGTCCAGGCTCCACCACCACAACTACTTGCTTGCAGTTCCAGCACCCCACCTCTTGTATGCATCTCTAACCTGGCCGTGCGTCGCTGAAGGATCACAGCCTAGGACACCATAGTAATCAGGAACTTGGGACATTTCGAATTTCGCCCGCTGCTGATTCTCTCCCGGTGCGTTCGTCGACGGGCTGAAGATGATAATAATACCGTGGCAACTTGCGACTGGCGCAGTCGGATCATCATCACATCAGAGCTGAAACGAACATAGCTGACGTCATCCGCACCATATGCGGCTCATTACTATGGATGAGGCGAGGGCCGTCGTCACTCAGCCCACTGACTGGACTTTTGACCGCGGGTAGTGGCAGCAGCTACTGGGTTAATGAAATATGGTTCGCTAAATGTGTTGTGGCTTTCGTGTGTCAGGTAATCTTTCTTTGGGCTGGCAAACGGGTCTTTGCGGTTGCAAGTAGTCGTTCTACGCAACGACTGGACGGCTAAATCGCCATGCAATGACACACACCCATAAGCCTATGGATGTGCTTGACGCTTTTATTTTACTTTGTAGAGTGCTGTAGTACCATGGAACGGCTAGTATTTGACGTATCCGCTTAACCAGTGACGACGTAGATACCTGCAGGGTCATCACCGTGGTCGTCACTGCCGCGTACAGACCAACCGTGCAGTTGACGATGCCCTCGCTGCGTTCCGTCCTACAGCCAAGACCCAATCGCAGCTGGTTCTGCGTAGATAGTCACATCATCACTATTACGAGCTACTACCGTATTTGATCATTCTTCCAAACGCAAGTAATTTGTTGATTCACACCTGGACTGCTTGCCTCGGCATCGTGGCTCTGCGGGTTAGGGGCTCGCCGGCGGGACGGGATATCTATCATCCTCTCTCTCTCTCTCTCTCTCTCTCTCTCTAATCAAACGGGCAGTCGTGAACTCGACGACGACACGGCATCGCACAGGCAAGACTTGGGTGCTGCCGACGATGGGGCTCCTGTATATGCTTGCTGTGTACGCTTTTACTCTTTTCATCCTGCACGCTCTTGCGGTCAACCCGTCTGCGTCGTCCACGTCGTGGCCCTGGTCTTGGCCGCAAAGCTGGCCATCGGGTTCCAGCTCGAGCTTAGCGGTAGGCACAGCAGCACAGCAAGCAGGTGTCGACTACGCATTTCCAGCAGTGTTTTTGCCAAGACAAAGGATGATGCAATTTGACACGCAGCATAAGCGACGGCGGTGGCTGCGGCAGCGGTCGGCTATCGACATGGCCATCTCCGGCGACGGACAGAGACGACGCCGGGCGCGGTGGTTGACCGGCCAGCATCGTGGCTCTTGACTGGGTTCAAGAAGTCATAGTGGAGCAATTGAAATCGTATAATATATGGGATACTTGCGTGCTACAAGGATAGCAAGAGACGTTGACTGGGCAATAAGAGGTATGGTTTACTGCGGATAACGAGATCACGAGATCATGGGTTTCGACGGGGTTGCACGACGGTGTGGGTTTTATGATGTCCACTTGAATTAGCTTGTATATTTAGCTATATGGATACTGTATATATAATATATTACTGGTTATTACGTTTAATAACAGCATAATCAATCAACGGACTTCGGGACATGATAGGGTGGCAGGGTTCAAGATCAAGCATACCGGGCCCGAGGTCACTAATAGACTTAAATCTATCAGGCTTAGATCAGATCAACATCTGCCCCCCTCCCCGGTTGGTGGGATGAGCGTCCGTCGGTTGGTGCAAAAGATGCTTAAACCGAGGCGACTGGCAATTGGCTGTCTGCAACTTGACAACCACTACGGCTGCGACGTGGCCGAGTCGATTCGCCGCGCCGACGCGGCCCTGAAAAAGTCGCTGGCGAAGAACACCAAGCTGGACGTGCTGGTACTTCCGGAACTTGCATTCACGGGCTATGGGTTTCCCAGTCGATCAGAAATTGATCCCGTGCTTGAGTCGACCGCAGCTGGACCGTCATCGGCCTGGGCCAAGCGCACTGCGGTCGAACTCAGCTGTCACGTCGTGGTCGGCTATCCAGAGCTGTCTTCGTCGACAACAACAACGCCAGCTACGGTGTATAACTCGGCAGTCGTGGTCGCGCCCGACGGAACGGTTCTGCTGAACTACCGCAAGCACTTTCTTTACTCCGCAGACGAGACGTGGGGTGCGACACCGGGGCCGGACGGGTTCGGCAGGTTCGAGCTGGTGACGGCCAGCGGTGACAGCTTCGTCGTTGCGTTGGGCGTGTGCATGGACTTGAACCCGGAGAAGTTCCAAGCGCCGTTCGACAAGTTCGAGTTTGCAAACTTTGCCTGCTCGGTTAACGCTGACGTGGTCATGCTACCGTGCGCCTGGATCCATTCGTCGTCGGCTGATCGCGGTCCACTGCAAGCTGACCTCGACACGGTGCAGTACTGGTGCCGCAGAATGAGACCGGTGCAGGACCAATATCCTGACAGCAAACAAACCCCTACGGTTATGGTCGTCTGCAACCGGTCCGGCACCGAAACCTACCATGACTCTGACATCAAGCCTGTCCGCTACGCCGGTTCGTCCGCCATCTTGACGTTCACCACCAACGGCACCGTAACCGGCAACAAAATTGCACCGGCAGACAATCAAGGGTTAACCATTGCTCAGCTGGAAATATAAAAAAAAAGCAACTTATAATAAACTTAAACTAAACAGCATATTAATCCAACATAATAAACACTAACAGCACTAAAAATACAGCTCAGCCATACCCAGTCCCGGCTGCTACTTGTCATCGTTCTTAACCAGCCCATGGGAAATGCAGATCTTCTTATACTGCTCCATCTCCCGGCGGACACGCTCGAGGTCGTATCGCAGCTTGCCGTTGGCAGCGGCAGTCTCAGCCGCGGTTTGCTCCACAAGCAACTTCTCCAGCGTGTACTTCTCCAGCATCTCCGTCTCGCTCTGCTTGAGCCGGCCAATGTACTCAATCACTCGGGTCAGCACCCGGCCCTTGTTCTTCTCAGTGCCGGGTACCATCACCGCCAGTTGGTCAATCTTGGAGTTGATGTTCTCCCGGCGCCGGCGCTCGACCTCCTTGTGACTGTCGCGGCGCTGCTGGTGCCATTCGTCGCTGCCGACCGAGGGCTTGAGCCCGTCGACGCCGCCGCTGCTGCTGCCGGGGGAGTGTTTGATGTCATGATTATCATGCTGAAGCGGCTTGGCCATCACCGACTCGTTGGCCACTGCCGCAAGCGCATGATCGATCGCAGCATCTGTGATCGTTCCGCGCTCGCCGCCGTCGCTGTCCTCCCGCTTGCGCTTGTTGAAGTTGCTGTCGTCCTGCTGGTGCTGGTGCTGACCGCCGCCCATCGGTTCATTACCATGAGCTTGTGACTGTGCAGATTGCATGTCGAATAACAGTAATTGGTCCTGATCATGGTTAGCCTTGGGGATGGTTCTCCTCAAAAGTCTCTCGACCTGCTGGAGTCAATCGTCTCATCTCATCAACGCTCATCTCTTCGCCAACTGCCGCAGTCATGTGCCAGGGGGTACTGTCTGCCAGTGTCGAAAACATCAACAGCAGCAGCAGCACGATGCGCTTGTTTTGAACAAGAAAAAAAAGCGTACGAGAATAGAGGACCAAGAGACAAATGCTGCTATCAAAAAAACTCACCGAATATGTCGAAACTGGTCGCTACAGATCAGCTTTTGTCGCTGGCGTCGTCGATTGTTTACCGGTCACGGGAAGAATGCAGAGATCACGGGAATTTCAAATCAGGTCATGTGCCACCCTACGGCATAACCGCGCAGCCGCGTTGGTGTTTGGCCATAACAGTAGCACGGTTGTTGCAGTTATGGATCACTGATTGCCTACCATTTCTATATGTATATATGCATAAGTTATATATATATCTACCGGACCTCTATATTACATTTTTGATGAATTATTGTCGTTCACCTTCGCTTCATTGGCGGATCAAACATTCGGTCTTCGTCGTCGTCCTGCATGAACCCTTTCGTAACATAGATCTTGCCGCCTCCTTTGCCGTTGTAATCATACACGGGCCTCAGCGGATCATCAATCAAACCCTGGCCAGGCTTGCCGGCCACCAGTCTCTGGCCGTTCTTGCGTTTAGGAGAATACATGACCGTGCCCTTGTTGACGTCCGCCCGGCGGTTACCGGTGCGACGGACCGCCCGCTCGATGTGGTACTCACAATACTGAGCATGCTTAAGATCGACCCAGTTGTGACAGCGCTTGTCGGCGACGGTCATCGATTTGCAGAATCCAAAATGCTTCGCCCGACCGACCTCGATCACGACATCGTCCGCCTCGGTCAGATTCAGCACGAACCCGTTCCGGGACGAGACTTCGTCCTTGTTGGATATCCACACCCCCGGGTTAACAATCGCCACCACGGTGCCAACCTGTAGTTTCCAAAATTTTTCAAACGCATGCTTGCCCATTACCATCACGCTCAGGTCGGTCTTGAAGTCGGTTATTGTCATGGCAAAGTATTTGCGCTGCTCCATCGCCTGCTGCTCCTCCTGCTTCCGCTCCTCTGCGGTTTTCTCCTTTGGCTTGGATTTCAGATAATGCCGGCCCCGGTTGTCGCCGTACGAATCGCTTTTTACCACGTTGTTGATCGCCTTCTTCACATCTCCGTCGTTTTCGACCGGTTTGGATGCGTAGTCGGAATACGCCCGCTTGGGTTTCGTAAACTTTGGCGCCGACTTGCTGGCAATGATGCCAAACACTGCCCAGTCGGGATACGCCGGTGCATCATATTCAGGCGGACGGACACGTTTGCACAGCGATGCCACACTGAACACCTTGGTCTCGGACAATTTTTCGTCCATATCAGCCACCGGAGAGTATCGAGTCAGCAATTTGAACCCGCTGTAAGGGTCAACCAGGTCGTCGGCAGAGCCAGAAAAACCAGCACCCAACGGCGGAGAGTCCAGCACATCGTGTTTCCGCTTGTGGTCGCTGTTAGTTTTTTCTCGCGGCGCTGGCTGGTTGGATGCTGTTCGCATCGGTTCAACTTCTAGATCGCCGTCGCCGTCGTCTTCACCGGTATAGCCCTCCGGCGTGACGGCTCTAAATCGGCTGGTACTGGTACTGGTGCCGGTGCCGGTGCTGTCGGTATTAGTAGATGCAACAGCTGCCGGCGGTGCTAGTCGCATTGTCTTGTCATTGACACCAGCAAACCGCGACGCAAACGTTGGCTTTGCTCTCTGGCTGGCCTGTTCTGCTTCCTGTTGTCGCCGCGCTTTCAGTAGGCCCTCGTAGGGAGTGTCTCGGTAGCTTTCGCGCGTGCTCTTGGACACCTGGAATGCCTGTGCCGTTCGAGTCGACCTGAGTGACAGCGATGGCGCCCTGGCAGCGGCGTTCTGCACCTTATCTCCGCTGGAGATGCTATCTCTGATGCTTCTGTGAGACGGCGCACGTTTAGACGACAGTGACACGTCTTCGACCGACTTGTCCAGTCCTAGTCGTACTCGAGCAGGATCTGCTTCGAGGTGACGGACTTTCACCGGCGATGGAGACTTGGCTACCAGCAACAGCGACGTATTCAACGACTTTCTCGAACCAGCTTTGGCGGGCATAGGCTGCTGCTGCTGCCGGGGCGGTGTCGTACGCAAGATAGCAGCACTCAGTCGATTCTTGGCTCGATGCGGAGCAACTTGTGGCACTCGTTGCTGCCGGTGATGTCGGTTGTTGTAGTCTTCGTCGCTGAATTCCGCCTCGGTTTGTAACCGGTCATTATTCGACGCCGCCGATCGGCTGACATCCTTGAGTCGATTTGAAAAACTAGATACTCGCACATCACCATAATTATCGCCTATGCTCATTTGACTCTGCAAATGCTCTGGCGTTTCCTGCACCAGTGCAAGTCCTGAAGGCCGAGGACCGGGAGGAGACGGCGAGAGCAAAACGTCATCGCGACCGGGATCTGCTGCTGGTGTTGCCGATACGTCCCCGCTAGAGTCCTCGGCGGATTGTGAGTTATGCAACAAGCCAACAATCTTTGCCTCTAGCTGTTTCTCTTTTCGGAGTCTGAGCAATTTCTTCCTGGCCTCGATTGCCATCATTTTCAGTTTCAGCTCTTCCAACTCCAACTCCAGCATAAAAAGTTCTTCCCCGTGTTCATCGTCCGCTCCCTCTCGGTCGCTCTCGGTCGCCTCCCGGGTAGTATCTATCGTAGGCATTGTATCATCTACCGCATTATCGGACATATTACACTGCGAATCAAACCCGGCCAAGTGCCACAGGATTGCTATCAAGTGATCTGCCCAGCTCTCTCGGTCTCCTTGACGACGCGAGTTTGGTAAATTTACCCGGTTAACGCGTGCCTGACTTCGACAGCGCCCTCCAGGGGGTCATCACAATGCCATCTCGACCCAACCAGAGAATATAGACCAATTGACAACCTGTCAAAGTCACACCTACCCACATACACACACAATGGCACAGATAATTATATTGCCTGACTATCAGCAGCTGGATATTATATCTTTACCTCATCCATCGACCGGACAGGACACGCGATTCTGTCTCGTCAAGCCGCCGGCCACGGCCGCCTCGGACAAGGTCGACGAGGCTCTTCGACTGTTCCAACTTACCACCATCGCAGAAGACAAAACACCTCATTCAATGCTGCTAGCTAGTCACTTAAGCGAGTCTAGCCAAGCAGATAGGATGGGTCAAGTCAGAGCAACCGCAGAAATGGTGCTCGCGACTCCGTTCCGACCAATGTTTTTCGCCCTAGCCACGTTGATGAGATTCGATACCCAGTTCCGCACGTGGGAAGACCTATCAGACCAGATGTTTACCCAGTCTCCAGCGTTTTCACGGATAGATCATCTTTTGGAACAGAGCATTGAGCCGATATGCGACGTTGAGGAACCGGCTCCTGATCTCAAGTGCTACCGCTTGTCAAGGGCCAAGCTGTTTACGGATTTGCAGTCTAGAGTGGAAAACATGGCGACCAAGCTGCCATCGGCGCTGGAAAACAAGCATGTGACTAAACGCCTGGCACCGGTTCGGTTTGACATGCCGACTCCGAGTGAAATGTACGATCTGGGCCGGAAGGAAGTGGCAGCAAAGATTGTTAGCGCGTGCTTGCCGACATCACTAGCCGACCAGTTCCTGGCTCGCGACCAAGCGCAATGGACCAAGCTGGCAGAGTTCACTGACACACTGGCGAAAGAGCGCAGTACCGAAACCACCAAGCAGATGCTTACTGCTGGACGCAGTGGGAGCAGCAAGCGCATCTTTGAAGAAGAGGCGTTGCCAGAAGTCAAGCCCAAAAAACAGTCGGCCAGCACTGGAGTGCAGAGACTGAAAAAGGCAGATACCAGCGGGATGAACAAGTTGTCTAGTTTTTTTAAAAAGAAATGATGATTAAAAGGCTGCTACCAGATACAATCATTGCCGTGGTTTTAACCAATTATCGTAGTAAAACTGTAGCTCGTTGATGCTCTCTAGAATGTCGCTCTTGGCAGTATGGGCATACTTCTTCTCGGGAAAAGATTTCAGCAGATCTGGGTTGACCCGCTTGGCTAATTCCTTTAATGTGGAAACATCGATGATACGATAGTGCAAGAACTCAAGCAGCTCAGGCATATCCTTGCGCAGGAACTCCTTGTCGGCATGGACCGAGTTGCCTGCCAGCAGTGCCGTCCGGGGTGCTTTGATCCCAATCGTATCCTTCAAGTACGCCAGCAGCTCCTGCTCCACACCGGCCATGGTATGCTCCGACGCCAAAACTTTCGCCGTCAGTCCGGATTGGCCGTGGTGTTCGATACACCATTCGTTCATGTTGTCGAGAACGTCTTTTCCACAGCGGATCACGCGTTCGAACCCGGTCTTCAGGTTAGCCTGTATGCGTTCTGTGCGTGCCGGCGCGAAACTCTGACTCTCACCTTTTCAAGAACATTGAGATCTTTGTCAGTCACAAAACACGCAATTTCGATGATCTGATCTTTGGAAATATCTAATCCCGTCATCTGACATCAGCCCCCCTACGAGTTCGCGATCATAGCCACCATCCCAAGCATGGGCAGATCTCACCTCACAATCCACCCAAACGAGAGGGCCCAACTGATCATTACTCATTCTGAACGTAGATAGTTGTCTAAAACTCGATCGTCTGGCATAAATAGACCTTTTGCAAGCAGAATAGCACTGCTTTTTCCACATTTACGGTCTAAACCTGCCGTCGTTGCGACCCGGAGATGATTCGCCGAAAAGCCGACAGCAACCCAAAGACACGAACCCCGTCGGTTTTTTGTCACACGCGTTTTCTTTCCTCTATTTGTCATCTGCAAACGCGCTTCCTCCATCGGGGCACCCGTTAATTGAAATCCGCAGCGCGCAAATTGGTGTTCCTGCTAACGAGTTGCCACCACGGGCATTGAGTCAAGCCATCGCTCAGTTTCACGATCATTTTAGCTGATATCGAGATTCTTCCTGCAGAAGCATAGATTTGTTTTCGCATACAGCACTTTGCATCTCGAATAGAGACCACCCCCCCCCCCTCGACGGAATATAGTCCGATTCGCCATGGCAAGACCATCTATCTCCGATCGGCGTTCAGCTAGAAACAAAGCCACTTCGTACAAAGAGGCTTCCGACAGTGACGGTGACAGCAATCTTGCCACAAGCGGTAAGTCTAACTTTTTTCCGTTTATGGAGTTTTGGGTGAGCGCTGGACTAATACATGTATAGATATAGAGCTGATACGCGGAACCCCCGTCAAGTCCTGGCCGAGCAGTATGTCTTCTCTACGATTGTTGTAGCGATAGTTTCTATGCTAATTAGTTCAGCATCCAAAACAACAAGTCCCAGCAGCAGGTCAATGTCAGCATCGAGTGATTCAAAACGAAAAGGAAAGGAGAGGCTGGTAGAGGACTCTGAGTTGAGCGACCTGCCGCCTGATTTGGAAGATGACGACGATGTGTATATAGGTAAGGTCTTATTGTTCCTTTTTGCTCCTATCGTTATTGACTTATATCAGTCGGCGGCGGTTTTATTATTGACGACTCTGATGACGATGCGGTCATGAACAAATCTGCCAAGCGGCGAAAGACCCCGGCACAGCCAACTAAAAAACGCGTTGTCCCGGCCAAACGGGTTAAACGTACGCCTGCTCGCAAACCCACACCGAAGAAAGTTGTCGTGGTAGTTGATGATTATGCCGATGTGACTGACGATGAGGATGACAATGATTACGCTCCCGGCTCGTCGTCGCGGCCAGGATCAAGTAGAAGGGCTAGAAATGCCGACGATGACAACGACGACGACGACGACGACGAAATTTCTCTCTTTTCTGATGAGGAAGGTTTCTATATTTCTGGTTCTCAAGCAAGCGAGTCTGAAGGCGATGAAGAAGTGCCACGACCGAGGCGTAGGGCTGCTCCCCGTGCTCGCGCTGCTGGCGATCGCCCCAACCGCCAGATAACGTACAACACAAACACGCGGATGAAGTTGTATGAACAACACCCGGAACTGTCAAAGATTTTCTCTGAGATCAAAGAGACACCGCGACGCGAACCGAAGCTGGCTGACCAGCCTGAAGAGCTCACCATCAAGCTACTGCCGTTCCAGAGGGAAGGACTCCAGTGGCTTCTCGATCAGGAGAAATCCAAATACAAGGGAGGCATCCTGGCTGACGAGATGGGCATGGGTAAAACCATCCAGACTATTGCATTGCTGTTATCCGAACCCCGCGGTAAGCCTACGCTGGTGGTGGTGCCGACAGTGGCAATCATGCAATGGAGAAATGAGATTGAGAGCAATACCGCCGGCAAGCTCAAAACATGCATATTCCACGGCGCGAACAGGCAAGACGATCCCAAAGAGTTGAAAAAATTTGATGTCATCATCACGTCCTACAGTGTTTTGGAGTCCGTCTACCGCAAAGAAGTGTATGGGCTCCGTCGCAAAGAAGGCCGGGTGAAGGGCAAGAGTCCGCTGCATGCGTTCCCGTTCTATCGAGTTATTCTTGACGAAGCGCACAATATCAAAGACCGGCAGTCCAACACGGCAAAAGCTGCGTTCGCACTCAACACCGATCGACGGCTGTGCTTGTCAGGTACGCCTCTGCAGAACCGTATTGGCGAGCTGTATTCGCTAATTCGGTTTCTCCGGATCGAGCCATACTGCAATTATTTTTGCAAAAAATGTAGCTGCAAGTCGCTGGACTGGGCATTTAGCGATATGCGAACGTGTGATCACTGCGGACACAAGCCCATGCAGCACGCTAACTGGTTCAACACTGAGCTTCTTAAGCCTATTCAGAACGCACCGTCTCAGCGTGAACGCGAGCAAGGCATGGAGAAGCTGCATGACATCTTGAAGCACACGCTGCTGCGGCGAACCAAGCTGGAACGGGCAGATGACCTGGGGCTGCCGCCGCGGATTGTGGACGTTAGACTGGACCGGTTTAACGAAGAAGAGGAAGACCTATACCAAAGTATTTATTCGGACGGCAAACGGCGGTTCAATTCCTATGTGGCTCAAGGTGTGGTGTTAAATAATTACGCCAACATCTTCACGCTGATCACCCGGATGCGGCAGATGGCGGACCATCCTGATCTGGTGCTGCGACGGCACAACGCTGAGGAAGCTGACACGACGTTTGTCTGCAAACTATGCGATGACGAAGCCCAGGAAGCGATTCGATCCAAGTGCCACCATGTGTTCTGCCGGCTTTGCGTGACCGAGTACGTCGAGTCGTACGACGAAATTGACGGCGATGGGCCGCTAGAGTGCCCGGTATGCCACGTTGCGCTGGCGATCGATCTTACGGCGCCGGCGCTGGAGGTCGACGAAGACGTGATCAAAAAGGGCAGCATCATCAACCGAATCAACATGACGAACTGGCGCAGCTCGACCAAGATCGAGGCGCTGGTGGAGGAACTGTACAAGTTGCGCAGCGACCGGCAGACGATAAAGTCAATTGTATTTTCGCAGTTCACCAGCATGCTGGACCTGGTGGAGTGGCGACTCAAACGCGCTGGGTTCGAGACCGTGAAGCTGCAAGGCAGCATGACGCCGATGCAGCGAGACAACTCGATCAAGTACTTCATGGAGAACGCCAATGTGGAAGTGTTTCTGGTGTCGTTGAAAGCCGGCGGTGTGGCGCTGAATCTATGCGAAGCGTCGCAGGTGTTTTTGATGGACCCGTGGTGGAACCCGAGTGTGGAATGGCAATCCGGTGACCGGGTGCATCGCATCGGCCAGCACCGCCCGGTGCGCATCACCAGACTGGTGATCGAAGACAGCATCGAGTCACGAATCATTGAGTTGCAGGAGAAGAAGGCAAACATGATCAGAGCCACGATCGAGCAAGATGATAATGCTATGAACCGGCTGACGCCTGCGGATCTGGAGTTTTTGTTTATGAATTAGTGTTATGTGTAACGAATGTATTTTTTGATGTATGTCGTGCCTGTAGTCATTCATGTCTGGAATTTGGCAATGGATAGTCTGTTTGACGACAACCATTTATAAAACATCACCAGCGGTACCCGCAAACACCCCTCTAACTCGTCCAACCCACCCATCAATCGATCGCTAATCTCTCAAGCAAACCTCACTCGATGATTTGTGAGCCGACAAATGGAAAATAGGCGACCGAGAAGTAAGATGATTTTGGAATCTCGCTGACGAAATTTTCTAAATTAGGTGCTTAATCTAGCGCTGGTGAGAATGTCTAGTGACCTGATATTTATAGAGTGTCAAATATCAGGCGTATCTGTGTAAACAGCGCGCACAAAAAACTACGAACTGCGAACTACAACGAAGGACGAAGGACGAAAGGTATGTAACAGAATTGAGAAGTAAGTGGACTATGTACAATTAGTGTTCTTCTGGCTAAGCACTGCTGGCGGCAGCCACGGCGAACTCTTCCCCAGATGCCTGGTCGGGCGAAGAAGAAGAAGAAGAAGAAGACAGGCCAGCTTCCATCTCGACCCAGTCAGCAGTGGCGAACTCATCCCGTTTCTCGCCCAGCACCGCGACAGACTTGTCCGCGACAAGATATTTCTCAGCAACCCGGACGATGTCGCCGCTTGCCACGTTCAACAGCTGCTCTCGCCGGGTCTGGCGGATATCGTCCGACAGGCCGGATAAGAACAACGTCATACCCTCGGCCTGCACGCTTGTCGGCGCGTCAACGCCCTGGAACACGCTCAGTTTGGCGTCCTCCAATTCGCGCGGCTCCCACGCCCGCTGCATTGCCCATGCGCCGGCACCATCAATCACCGATAACGTGTTGAGTGGGTTCGGATCCCGGTACGAGTAGAAACTGAAGATGCCGCCCAGCGGGTTAAATGTGGCACCGCCACCGTACGCACCGCCCTTCTCGCGAATCTCCGAGTGGAGATGTTTATGGGTGAGCAGGTTGGCGAGGATTTGCAGCGGCGCAGAGTCCGGGGACACGTATGGCACTCCACGGAGACAGGCACCGGAGTATGTTACTTGGAAAGGTAGTTTGTAAAACATGTGGGTCGCAGCCGGCCCTGAAAACGTCGTCAGCTCCGGTTGAGCAATCGCGCCGGCAGCAGCTGCATCAGAAGCAGGAAGTGAATTGGCAAAATTGCCAACGGCAAGCTCGTTGGCGGCAACCGCATCAGCACCGCAAGTGACCGCCATCCGCATGCCACTGCGGTTGATCACCAGGTCCTTGATTTGACGGAGTCTGTCTGAAATTAGCGGCAATGACGCATCGTCGTAGGCGTCCAGCCCTGCAATGAATCTGACCTGTTCGATGCCGGATAGCATCTCCGAAAGCTTGGCTGACGGCGTGAGTACCGAAGCGGCAGCGCCGCGGGCATACGCGTGACCGGACTCGGCGATCGCGTTGGCAGCACCGCTTGCCATGCCGCGGATCAGCGTGCGCAGTTTGTCGTGATTGTCAAAATTGGTGGTCAGGATCAGCTCCGACGTCAGGCTCAGTAGTGTTTGCACGTCCCGGTCGAGCGCAAACCCGGATATTCCCAGCTGCAAGCCCCAGGCGTCGATATCGTTTGCAGCATTGGCACCGGCACTGACTGATACCGACGCACTGATGCCTCCGGTCTTGGCCTTGATTTCGTCTTCCAGCTGCGAGATGGTCTTTGTGGTGGTGCCGAGATTTGTCAGCGCCTCGGCAAACAGCGGCAGGTACGGATACAGATCCTGCGGCACGGCACTGAGCGATAGCAAGCTGCGGAAATACGTCAGGCCATTGGTGTGGGCCACCCGCCACTGGACCGGCACGTCGGTGCAGACTAGTTTGTGATCCAGCTGATAGCGCTCGATTTCACGTGGAATATCAGCAACATGTAATGTGGGAAGCGACGACAGGTCTTCCGGTTGTTCTTGCTTGGCCAGCAGCTCCAGGCCGGTCTGGTACACCTGCGATTTATCCGACTCGGTCAGGCTGGCGATTTTCTGCTGCAATCTGGCCTGCTCGGCTGCCACAAGCTCGTCATTGTAGGTCTCGGACGGCAGCATGCTGAACTTGAACAACGGCTTGTCAGCTCGGCAGTAACTGGCGACCAGGTTCTCCAGGAGCTGGGGATCGGCATCAAGCTCCCGGCGAAATCGGTCAATCAGGGAAGTTGACTCGAGCATGTCGATCGGGTCTGACGAGTTGAACCAGCCCGGCATGACACCGTATACGAGATTCATGCCAAAATTGGCAACCTTGTTTTTGCGGGAGAGTTCGAGCTGATGGAGAATGCCGTCGACCCTGGACCGGTCAAATCCGTCCTGTTGGCAGGTTTTAGTGATGGTATCCAAGATGACTTGCTCGACCTTGCCAGCATTCTCCTGCGTGACACCTTGCACGCCGACGGAGAAAATGTTACGTGGCGAGGACGTGTCGAGACCTGTGTTTGGCGAGAACTCGGTGCCGATGTCGGACTCGATCAGGGCCTGATAGAGCGGTGCCGAGTGGCCGTCAATCAGTAGGGACGTAGCCACACGCAGGCACAAGCTCAGGTAAGGATCGCTGGAGTCACCCATGTACCAGGTCAATGACAGCTTGTGCTGCCGAGCCGGGTCGGTCAGGGGATCGATCGGGCCCGGAACGTCAACCTGGACGGATTCGGTGAATTCAAGCGGATACTTGACGTCCCTCGGTGCATTCAGCGGGTCAAATTTGGAAAACGCCGCGTTGAGGTGCTCGAGGTGCGACTCGAGCGGGAAGTTGCCGTAGGTGACGACCTTGGCGTTGGACGGGTGGTAGTTTTTTTTGTGAAACTGGCGCAGGCCGTCGTAGGTCAGATCAGTGATGAACTGCGGGTCGCCGCCAGAGTTGTTCAGCGACGGGTACAGGCTTTCCTGGAACTTGATCCAGTACAGGTACGACAGATCCGACATCTGACCCTTCATCTCGTTGTAGACAACGCCCTTGAACGTGAGCTCTGACTGGGCGTCCCGCGGATCATGGTGCTCAATACGCCAGCCCTCTTGAAGAAAATCAGACTGCCGCAGAAGTGGGTGCAGCGTAGCATCAAGGTAGACGCTGCGCAGGTTGGCAAAGTCGACCTGGTTCGTGGTCGCGAACGGGTAGAACGTGTAGTCTGACGCGGTCATGGCGTTCATAAAGTTTGCCAGTGATCGGTTAAGCATTTTGAAAAACGGATCCCGGACTTGGTATTTCTCTGATCCGCATAGTGTCGTGTGCTATATATCTGTATCAGCCATGGAGGAGGATGTGGCGGCGCGGGGGGAGAAATCAAGGCTTACCTCTAGGATATGCGGAACGCCGGTCTTGTCTGGGGGATTTGTCTTGAACCCGATCGAAAACACGTTATTGAGATCATCCTTGGCAACGTGCAGATGCTCAGCACCGGTCTTGTCGTGCCGCAAATGCACTGCTTCCATCTCAAGCTCGGGCACCGTCTTGGTGCGGGTGACCGTGAACCCGTGCAGGCTGGTGCCAGGCAGGTATTTTGAATCTGCGAGCGTGGCCAGGCCATGACGTCGTGTCGGCGACGGTCGCACACGAGCGAGCCGACTTAATCGAAGCATGGCGGACATTGACAACGGGGGCAGTGCGAGTATATGTTCGCGGTGATGAGCTAGCTGCGTGCTGATTCATGAATCGTTTTGAAGACTCGAGATCCAGCAAGTTGTCGTCACGTGATGCGGAATGGCAACGTAAGAGTTGTCTACAAACGGGGGTCTGATTTAATGAGATATTAACATTATGAATAGTACCTAACCGTACTGTCGTCATACCGTCGTAGACTATTTACAAGCAAGTAGCTGGATTCGAAGTAGATCCACACTCACAATATTGTAGAGCAGGAAATCAAGCTACACTAGCTGTGCTAGCTGCTCCTGATAGTACGGTTCTTTTCACTAGACAACGATAATAGTAATAATAATAATAATAATATTAATGATGATAATAAGTTAAGTTAAGCTAACTTAATAATAAAAAATGATACACCATTTCAGGATCCCGTCAGTACGGCATTCGAAATGTTAGGCTGGTATCGATGCGTTACCCCTGTAGATTTTGGCCACTCGTACAGATGACTCCTTTATCCGACGCTTATGCTTTGTTGTGTTGAAGAGGTCTAGCCTGGTACCTCACTCCTCTGGCTAGCGTCAAAAAAAAGCGACGAAATCTGCTGGCTGATGAGGGTGCCTGCCCGTAGACATACCAACTGCATGCGAAGTACCCATATCCGTAGCTAAGTCAGGATGCCTATCAAAGTATAGCTGGACAGACGTTTGAGAGCCCTAGGAGGTGCTCCTTTCATGCCTAACTGTCGGAAATACAAACAGCACTTATCCCCATTGTGTTCTTCACCGGAACCGTACCGTTCCAGCTCCTGAATATCATAGCACAAGTTCGGAACAGATGCCGAGTCAGGACAGGACCGTCATCAAGTTTCCGTACACGCATAGATGGTTTTCGATTGCGTACACTTGGTCCCGAAGGCAATTGCCGCCCGATCTAGGTCATGACTTGTGGAACCCTTCAACGCGATTTGTTCCAGAGCTGCACCTGCATCGAATACTGGTTCAGCTTCAATTGTTTTGCCTTCCGTTGCGAGAATACAGATCATTTGTAGACCTCTGTTGTTCCAAACCACCACACTCGTGAATTAAATTGTCAGCAGTGGCGGCAAAGGTCAGATTGTGGAAATATTGTGCAAGCTGCACATTTCCGTTCGAAGGTCCGCTTAGACACGATGCATTTAGCTCGTGCACGTATGGAGCGATAGCTTTTATCATATCGGGCAAGAGCCAAGCTGGTGCTTGCTCTACTAATCGGCCGTAGATCCAGTTTCGGCCAGAACTCAGGAATCAGGCAGCGCGATCTCCATGATTGAGAAACCTGGATTTAGCTTAGCTGTATCGACAAACACCATCAACACCACCGCTTACCTGCAGACAGTTCACATGGTGTTTGAAATCAAGCAACGAAAAGATAGAGTCCGTTAGCTCAACCAGTCGCACTTTGGTCGGATCCATGCAGTCGAAACTGCGTTGCAAACCGTTCCAGTGTCCAGATCAATCATCCTATGGAGCTTACAAGACCTTATATACTGGCAGTCGCATAAACCCATGTGCTCGCGGATCCCAAGCTCGAACAAGCCCACACTCCCACGCTCACAGTCGCGAACCCGACTGTGCATAGAGCTTGATTGAAACGAAGCGAATCTCTCCATTAGCATCCATAGTAATACTCATCTTTCGACGTAGCATTAACAAGGAACATATGAAGTCACGACTACCGGCAGTACGATCCCCTCACAGGTCAAGCCGGTTTCAGGAGTCCGTCGTTACGTCCAGGGTTCGCCGATACATCTCGATGATCAGGAATATACCAACAGCAGGCAGATGAAGGTAAAACCGGAGTAGATGATTATCCACAGGCTGCAGAGGCTATCACTAGGCCGGGACTACGTATCACCGCAGCCGTCGGTTGTCGGCAGTGCCGAATTCCCGTCGGCAGCCTACCGGCTTCACCATCGCCGGCTGGCGGCAGCTCATCGGGCGGTATTGGCCAGGTTTGGGCTGGAAATTCCCGCAGAGTTCCAATCCAAGAAGCGCGCGGTGGTGGATCGTGAAGGTAGTGAAGCTGGTGAGGCTAGTGGGAGGACCGGGCGGTACAGGCATGTGTCGCCAGGGTTTGTTCAGGCGGTGTACACGGGGTACCGACTGGGGCATCAGTTCCTGTCGTGGCCTATTTTCAGGCTGCGGATGACCGTGGCAGTGTACAGATTGCCTTCGGACGCGTCGATGTGGGTGATTGTCAAGCAATTGATTCGCGACGGACGGTGGTGGATGCAAGGCTGGCGCGTGTTTGCGATGACGGCGGTGACGCAGCTGCTGATGGCGGTGATTGAGATCGGAGGCCTGGCCGGCGTGTACGCGGTCGAGTCGGCGGTGCCGGCGATGGCGATGCCGATAATCCGATCTGACGTGATCCCGTTCTGCGTGTCTGCGGCGGCCACGATGCTGGTCAGTCCGTTCTTGCAGCTGCAGATGGTGCAGACGCTGAGTCTGGCGGACCCGAGCCAGATGGTGCCGAGCTGGGAATCGTGCAAGACGCTGCTGCAGATGTCCAGTCCCGCGGTGCGTGGCCTGCAGCATCGACTGATTGTGTATCTCATGGTCGAGCGGCTGTGCACGACCGTGGTGCCGATCGTGATGCGCACGTTCGTGGTGCCGCTGACCGCCGATGTCCGGTTCGAGAACGTGGTGCCGAACCTGTTCGCCTGGCTTTCCATCACCGTAGCCAAGATGTGGATCATGGAGCCGTTTGACGTCGGCGTGCATCGAGCCGTGGCGTCGCTGGCCGGCGCCGACTCGGTCGCCGACGGCATCTACAGTCGTCCTGGTGAAGGAGGCTTGCTGCGATTCAAGGCGCTGTTGCTGGCGTCTGGCTTCAGCTGGCTGTGGGGGGAGTTTGCATACTTTGGCGTGGTATTAATGGATAGGATCGTGGCCAAATAGGCAATCAAGTATCAGGGCAATCGGGGATGGTTTATTGGCCACAGCCAGTGTTGGACTAAACCGTGTATATAGTAATTATTTTATTAAAGCAAGTCGTGTGTCATCAAGTCGTGTGTCGTCAAATATAAAAGCCGGTGGAAAATATGTACAGAGAAAAGAAAGTCTATGATGCTGCTGGTCACAGCTTGTTGGCGTCGGCATGGATGTGAGCATGACCATGAGCAGGCGCAGCACCGAGCGCACCACGCTTGACTCTGCGGTTCTGGACTGCCCGCTTTTCAGCTGTCGAGTTCGACCGGGCCTTGACTTTGGCTCCGACGGTGACGGTGGCTTCGACGACGATGGTGGTGGTAGCCGAGTCATCGTCGCCTGCGACTGTTGGTGAAGCAGCGGCGACGGTAGTGGCAGCATCAGCAACAGCAGTAGTGGCAGCATCAGCAGCAGCATCAGCAGCAGCAGCAGCAGCAGCAGCGACGGTGGAAGCAGCAGCAGGGGCAACCTCGACGGTGGAAGAAGCAACAGGAGAAACCGCAGTGGACGACACGGAAGTGCCAAAGTCAAACCCGCACTGGCCCAAGAACGCTCTTGACGTGATGGGGTTTGGAATCCATCCCTGGTCGATGCCGGAGAGGAAGTTCCACGCTCCGGGTCCGGTATGGGACCAGAAGAAGTAGCCGGTGGAGTTTGCCTCAAACACGTCGAGCTGGGCCTCGACATAGGCCCGGACCAGGTTGACCAGTGCTGACGACCAGGTGGAGGAGTCGTCGCTGGTGCACTGGCACCCGTCCTGGCTGCAGGACGTGCCGGCTGACGATGAGCCGTCGGAGTAGACGCAAAGCTCGGCTGCAGCCGACCATTCTCCTGCGTATACTGGCAGCACGTCGTTGGCAGCGCCGAGCTCGGCCTGGTACGAACAGGCCTTGGCGATGTGGCCGGCGCCGTCGAGCGCCTTGTCGGCGTCGTCAAACACCTGGTAGACGTGGGTGTCGAGCCCGATGTGGTTGTAGGAGGTGCCGGTGGTGGTCTTGACGTCGTACCAGTAATCGAGGTCGACGAAGGAGTCGTGCATGATGATCTGCAGGTCCTTGTTGTCGGTCAGGGCCGCCTGGGCGGCGTTGAACGCGTCGACGTAGTACTGCTTCGTGGTGGCGACGTCGTTCGGGCGCCACGAGATCGGCTCGTTGAGCAGCTCGATGGCGATGACGACGTCAGCGTAGCCAGAGCCGGAGTACTTTGCCGCCAGCGCCGTGATCACGTCAATCGTGAGCGGGATGTTGCTCGCGTCGGACTGCCAGGCGGCAGTGCCGGCGTGGCCTGAGTTGTCGTAGCCGTTCTGGGATCCCGGGGCGCCGTGCAGGTCGACCCAGACGTACATCCCCGCCGACCGGGCCCAGCCGATGGCCTGGTCAAGGTAGTCGAGCGCGCCGGCGACGTACGGCTCTGACGAGTTGTTGATCACCGACCAGTATCCGACCGGGATCCGCAGTGCGTTCATGCCGGCGGCAGCGATCTGGTTGACGTCGTCCTGGGTGAACCACGATGCCCAATGCGCCTGCAGCGCCGCCGACGCTGCCTCGGCGCCCAGCTGCTGGCACAGCGTATACTCGTCGGTGGCGGCATCCGACACCGAGTCCCAGATGTCACCGCCGAGCCATTGCTCGAGAATGAGCCAACCGCCGACGTTGACGCCCCGGATGTGGGTTGCCGCCGACGCAATGTGCACCAGGCTGGCGACGAACGTGAGAGTTGCTGCTGACAGTTTCATTGCGACTGGACGCGAAGCCGGAAGTTGAAAACACAAGAAATGAGTGGACTTGTCAATACCAAACCGGAAGCCTCGACGGTCATGTCGTCGTCGTGGAGGGGGGGGGGGGGGCATGCCGGTGCCTTAATATATACCGTCGACCACAGGGGTCCTTTTTCTGTCTTTACCAAGATGCACGGGGCCGTTCACGAGCCAGCCAGCGAACCAGCCCGACGACCACGCCAGACAGCCCCAGCCAGCCATTCCAGGAGCCATTCCAGGAGCCATTCCAGGAACCATAACCAAAAAAAAAATGCCCGAACAAACAAGCCACCGGCGGGCTTTGCCAGGGGGAACGGTGATGAGCGGTTTGTGAGCTGGCCCCGGGGGGGTGGGCTGGGCTGGGCTGGGCTGGGTTGGTCGTCGGGAGGCTGGGTCGCGGACAGCGACAAGCCAGAAAGGGGGGAGATCTGAGGGGATCTTTGGGCTGGCAATTTGACGGAATCGAGTAGGTGGATATGATATACCGAGATTGGTTGGGTAATTGTGCAATTGAGTCTGCTGGTGGGTGATTTGGTCTCGAAGATTGCAGGATAAGCCGGTGTCGCACAGATTTAAGGGGTCGCTGATACGCGCCGCACCATTTGTCTGTGTGACTTGACCAAGCCTCAGTTCAGGCACCGCCAATCACCCAGCAAAGGGGGTCTCCAGCAAACGTAGCTTATGTATTATGCCTGTGTAGTTCTAGAAGCATGTATCACATGGCTGTCTGGAGGTACAAATGACCTGCTAGAAAAGCCTAGATGAGCCTGGCCCGCTGAATACTAGATCCAGGCCGAACCCAGCCGACGCCAGCTTAAGTTGTGGTATATAGATGATGTCTATCCCCGTCAACCTGTTCGTTACACGCGCCTATTGCTGCCACTGTAGAGCGCAAAAGTGACTGCTGTTCACGCCCTGTAATCACACAACCTACAGGCTGAAAAATTGCGCCGCTGTACCGGCTCAATTAAGCTGTTCCGAAACCACGGTGCGAGACGTTTCGTCGTGATGCTGCCGCTCGCTGTTCACGCAAGTCATAAACCGCTGCGTCCGCGTGTCTGCATATATAATTATGGCTGTGGAGCAGCCAGCGATAGTGCAGGTGGAGCTCGTGGTGGTGGTGCTGCACGCAGCATGGTGACGGGCGTGTGTGACCAGGCGCTTCGTAGATAATTACAACCGTTAACGGAATTAATCGGCCCAGCAGCTACTTTACTCGCCCGTGAGCAATAATACTAATAATTATAATAATATCAATATAACTTCATGCATAGTCTCCGGCACGCGCGTAGCAGCAGCAGCAGGCTTACGCGTACACCGAGCGGTTTTCCCGCTACGCGTCGAAACAAGAAACGAGGACCTGAGAAAGGCATCAAGGAATACATGCCCCTGGGTGTCAACTTGTCAACGCGGGTTGAAATTCACCACAGGTAACAATCACTGCCACAACTGCTCATTTGTAGCGCTGATGACATCTTGCATCCACAGTCGCGGCTCTCACTGCAGAGCTGGAAGTCGACATTTGTTCACAGCATACACAGCTAGACCCGTACAAGTTCACGTCGCGTCTAAGACGGCCGTTCGTCAAGCCGAATCAAGATCTGGGTAAAGCGATTACATCCTCCGCAGAATTTTTAAAAAACCGACTGATTAGCTCCCTCGTATCGTTTACCCAGGAACCCCTCGACCCTTGAAGCTGTTGATAATAGAAGGCAACAAAACCATCTCGTTGACATAATTTTATCTTATATAATCCAAACCCCACTATGCCACACAACGAGTGCAGACAAGCATAGTGTCGAAACCAATGACGAGCCTTCCCGTACTTTCACATCCATAGCGCGACGACCCGGTCAAGGGTAGCAACATTCACCCACAACACGCTCGTGTGTCATAGCTTTGTGTTCTATATAGACGTTGAATAGGAGGATACTAACAAGATTAACAAACAACACGCCATTCGAGTGTAAGTGTCCGTTTGCTGCCGTCTCCACCCTGTTCAATTACTAATGCATTAGTCAGCAGTAAACCTTGCACACGTGACTGGGATGGGCCAAATAGATTCTCCCAACCACTTCTGGTTTGATGATTATGACGATCCGGTTGACGAGACCAGGTTTGTCCCCCTTCGGTTGGTGGATTTAACTCGACAGAATACCCGCGTTCAAATCTAACGAAATGAAGACGACGGTGGTGTGGTGCATGTTTGCACTGGTGAGCTGCGTGGCGGGTGCGCTCAGGATACCCCAGATGCCGTTGATTGGCGATCGATTGAGCCGGCGGCCATGGCATCATCAGGAGCCGTCGAGTGTTTTGGAGGACGAGACTGAGGCCGGCACGAGGTTCACGCTTAGACACATTTTCCATCATGGAACTGAGGAAGATCACAAGATGCACAAGAGACTTGATGTGACGGATGAGACGATGGTCACGTTCGACGAGGATGCCGGAGATTTGATGGTATCCAGCCGGGTGATGCGGACGGCGCGGATGGCGAGCCGGGAGCCGGACTTTGTCGAGTCGTATCTGGCGTACACGTTTGAGAAGAACGCGGTGGGGATGACGCTGGAGTGGATCGACGAGGACGTGGTGGCGCCGAACATCACCGACAAGACGACGCTGGTGTCGCTGGCGCGGATGACTGCCGACGCGTACATCAACGAGCCCATGACCGGCGACTGGCTCGACGTCGGCATTCCATACAACACCTCAGGCGAGTTCGGGTGGGAGACGAAGGGCCTGCGGGGCCATATTTTCGCCGACGACCTCAACACCACCGTGATCATCGCCATCAAGGGCACCTCGGCGGCGCTGTTCGACCACGACGGTGACACCGTGGCCTCGGACAAGGTCAACGACAACCTACTGTTCTCGTGCTGCTGCGCCCGCATCTCCTACGTCTGGTCCACCGTGTGCGACTGCTACTCGTCGTCGTACACCTGCAACCAGACCTGTCTCGAGGACGCGCTGTACGCGGAAGACAAGTACTACCGGGCGGCGCTGGACGTCTACCGCAACGTGTCGTCGCTGTATCCGAACGCATACATCTGGTCCACGGGCCACTCGCTAGGTGGTGCCGTGGCGGCTTTGCTGGGCCGCACCTACGGCCTGCCGACGATCGCGTTCGAGGCACCGCCGGAGAAACTGGCCGCCAAGCGACTGCACCTGCCGATGCCGCCGCCTTCGTCGCCCACAGCTGACTACACCAGCCAAGAAACGATCTGGCACTTTGGCAACACCGGCGACCCGATTTTCATGGGCGTCTGCAACGGCCCGTCGTCAACGTGCTGGATCGGCGGCTACGCAATGGAGACTCAGTGCCACTCCGGGCTCGAGTGCGTGTACGACACCGTTGCCGACAAGAAGTGGCACGTGTCGATCTCCGCCCACCGGATCCGGGCCGTAGTGGAGATGATCGAGTCGTACAACGACACCGCGAACTGTACTGCCAATCTCGACTGCACTGATTGCTTTGATTGGAAATTCGAATAGCGACTGGGGGGGTCGAGTAGCAGGGACTACGACTTTGGGGATCACGGAGCTTGGTTGCATTACGATATGTTTTGGGAGCAGGAGATTACTGATTATATACAACACATTAACTTAACATTGAAAAAAAGAACCGATCTAAACCACCACCTTCTCCTCCTCGACCGTTGTCTTCTTGGCGGCGGCCTTCTTGTTCTTGCCGAACTTGGGCAAGCTGAACTTTGCCACTCTGAACACGTAGTAGCCAAAGAAAATGAACGCGACGTTGAACAGGATGTAGACAAACATGAAGCCGACGTTGCGCCACTTGTAAGCGGGGAACTCGATGCTTACGCTGGACAGGTACTGGTCGCCGACGGTCCACTTGCAGTACTGGCAGTCTGACGTGGCGTTGGGATTGTTGAGGTAGCCGCCTGCGGAGGCGGCGAACTCTCCGGCGTAGGTGTAACACGACTGCTGCGATGGCGGCGGCTGGAAAATCGAGAACTCGCTGTCGGCGCAGGTGACTTCGCGGCCGTGCAGGACGTCGCCCAGCAGCGACTGGATAAAGTACGTCACCGGCGAGATGCGGTACATGAACTTCCAGAAGTGGGGGAAATACTTGAACGGCTGGAAAATGCCCGCGAACGAGAGCACCATGCCGAACAGCGTCGCCGACACGATGTTCGCCGTCTCGGCGTTGGGCACGAACGTCGTTGTCGCGATCGCAAACGACGAGTACCAGCACGAGTACAGCACGCAGTACACAAAGTAAAAGTATCCCGCCCGGTCGGCGGAGTTCGGGAACCCGGCCGTCCAGTACTGACACAGAAACACGACCGTCGAGAAGCAGATGTTGTACGACTCCTCGGCAAGCAGCATCGACAGCATCAGCGCCGACCAATGGTAGGTGTTGGACGCCGCCTCCCGGACCTCAAACATCTCCCGGACCTCGATGATCTTCGGCTGGATCTGGTTGATCAGCGGCGCCGCCAGCACCAGCGGCAGGAAACACGCAAACAGCATGTCCGACACGCCGGCGATCGTCAACTTCACCTTCCAGAACGAAAACCCGACAAACAACCCTGCCGAGACACTCAGCATGAACTTGGCAAACGCGTACGACGGCGTGCGCCAGTACAGTTTGAACGTGCGACCGAGCAACGCCCGCACCTGGGTCGTCCATGGCACCGCGAACCGGCCCGTGAACTCGCGGCCCATGTGCGCCGTCGGCAGATGCGCCAGCTCGGCATGCAGCTCGATGATTTCCTGTACCACCTGGTGGTAGTTGGCCGAGCTCGTCCACACCTCGTACCAGTCGCGGTCGACGACGGCGGTAGCACCAGCACCGATGCAGTTCAAAACGTACTCGGCTGGGTTGTCGTCGTCGTGGCACTTTGGTGCCCCGTTGGACTCGAAATAGTTGATCACCGAGGCAGAATGCACGCCGATGTCACCAAAGTACACCGTCTTGCCACCCTTCTTGAGCAGCAGTAACTTGTCAAACTCCTCAAACAGCGTAGCCGACGGCTGATGGATGGTGCACAAGATCGATTGGCCGGCATTGGCCAACCGGCGCAGCAGCTGCACCACGGCCCAGGCGGACTGCGAGTCCAATCCGGACGTGGGCTCGTCCAGGAACAGCAGCAGCGACGGCTTGGCAGCAAGCTCGACGCCGATCGACAGTTTCTTGCGCTGCTCGACGTTCAGGCCCTGGCCAGGGGTGCCGACGATGGCTTCCGCGTACGACTCCATCCCTAGCATCTCTATCACCGTCTCCACGTAGTCGTACTTTTCGGCCGTGGAAACGCTGGCAGGCTGGCGCAGCACTGCCGAGAACCGCAGAGCCTCCCGAACCGTGGACTGGGCGACATGCATGTCCTGCTGCTGCACGTATCCGGTGCGACGCTTGAATCCGGCCGTCAACGCTTTGCCGTCGACCAGCATGTCACCGGTGACAACGCCGACGTCGATTCGCTGGGCAAGCGTGTTAAGCAACGTGGTCTTGCCGGCGCCGGACTCACCCATCAGCGCCGTCAGCGTTCCGGGCTTGGTGTATCCCTGGACATCGCACAGCAGCTGCCGCGGCTCGCCGTTGTCCATCATCACCGTGTAGTCGACGTGCTGCCAGGAAAAGATTTCCGACATCTGCAGCGCCGACTTGACCCGCGACGGCAGCTTGCCGATCAACATCTCGTCGTCAATGTCGGTAGAGCCGTCGTCGGCCGAGCCAGGCGAGACCTTGCCGGACTCGTCAGCGGCGGCGGCGGCGACGTCACCACGACCCACGGCAAGCGTCCGCTCCGGCACGTCTTCGTCGTTGACAACCTCGGGGACGTGTCCCCGTCTGAACACGAGCACGTCACCGGTGGTGCCCTTGAGGGTAGAGATCTCCGATCCGACCGCGTACAATGCCACGAAGAACATGCCCAGGCCGACGATGATGCCAAAGTTGCGCCACGCGTGCGACCACGTGAACGTGAGCGCATCGGAAAGATAGTCGTCGCCGGTGATGAAGTCCTTGCCGGGACGAGAACCAGAGTACGCGCACACCTTGTACTGCAACGGCACATTGTCAAAGTCCGGGCCCTGGGGAATCAGCACCGACGTGCAGTCCATGTTGCGGCCGTGGAACTCGTTGGACATCAGTGCCTCGAAACCGTATGCCAACGGGTTCAGGTACGTCAGCCATTTGAACCATGGGTGCATCAGCGGACGGGGGATGAGCTGGAAATTAGCAAAAACGGCACAAGAAGGTTGGGTTCAAGATAGCTTACATATCCACCGTAGATGAAGAGCACCAAAACACCGAGACCGGCGATGGCATTGGCTTGTTCAATAGTTTTCGAGAACGAAGCAATGGCCTGGAACGAAGCAGTGATGGTGAACGTGGTGAGCTGCACAATCAGATACAAAAAGAAGAACTGGCCAGCTTTAGGTTGCAAACCAGTCAAGAAGTAAGTGATGATCAGGAAGCAGGTCATCGAGATTGCCTTGATCGGGACCGAGGTGATGAGGAACGCGAGCGCCTCGGCAGCAGGGTGGTAGAACGCGAACCGTTTCTGTTTTTCGACAATCGCCCGCTGCGGGTACAGCATTGCCATTTCCGCCATGGAATTGAGGGCGAAAAACAGCAGACAGAAAAACAGCACACCGCCGCGGGAGAAGGTGCCGTCGAATCCGGTTGAGATCTGATAGAACAGCGAGCCGGTGATGAGCGACTGCACGATGGCGGCCATGATGTTGGCAAACAAAAACGCCCGGTCGCCGGACTGGCGTTGGAACGACCGCCGAACCAGGACCCGCAGCTGGTCCCAGAACGAGAGCACGTAGGGAGATTTCTGACGCTTGGTATGGCCGCTGCGTTCCTGGGCGGTCGACTCGTACATCAGCTTTTGGGTCTCGGCAGCGTTGATCTCGGCAGCATAGGCGTTGACCTCGGCCATGCACTTTGCGTAGTCGGGAGACGCCCGCCAGTAGGCTTTGAACTGGTCCGCCGTCGCCGGCACGGATCCTTCGAACCCGGGCTTGACGTACCGGCCGTGGGGATCCGTGACGGAGGTCAAGAACTCGGCTGTGGTCTGGCGCGGCGGGCACTGGTATCCCATGCGCTCGAAGTAGTCTCTGGCTTCGCTGACGGGGCCCATGTAGACCTGCTTGCCGCTGTACAGCACCGTGACCTTATCAAACAGCTTGTAGATGTTTTCACCCGCCTGGTAGATCGCGACAATAGCGGTGTTCTTGAGCAGGTTCGTGTTTGCGCGTAGCACCTGGGTGTACTCCAGCGCCGTGGACGCGTCAAGGCCGCGGGTGGAGTTGTCCCACGACACCATCAGCGGTCTGGCGGCAAACACTTCGGCAATCGAGACACGCTTGCGCTCGCCACCGGACACGCCGCGGACGTAGTCGTTGCCGACGATGGTGTTGTAGGTGTGTTTGAGGCCGAACACGGTCGCCAGCACGTCGCGGACGTCACTCACGTATTGGCCGCGAGAAACGCCATCGGCCCTGACTTTGGGCGCGTTGACATCGGCAGCGAACGACAATGTCTGGTCGACATTGAGCGTCGGGAAATGTGTATCGGCTGCATATTAGCATCGGGGGGGAAAAAAAAAATAAAAAAAAAAAACAGCAGCAGATGGGACTCACTTTCGGCGGAATAGAGAACATCACCGCGATATCTGGCCTTGATTGTCTTTTGGTCAAGACCGTCGTAGGAGATGGTACCAGTGACGCCTTTGAACGAGTCAACTTCGCCGGCCAGCGTGCGCAGGAAGGTGGAGCAGCCGGAACCGGGCCGGCCAAGCACCAGCAGCATCTCGCCGTTCTTGACGACGCCGTCAAAGTCTTCAATCAGGTTGCGATTCGAGATGGCCTTGCGCTCGCGGATGACGCTTGCCAGTCGGAACGGTGCCTTTAGCAGCTCACCGATGGTCAGCAGCGAGGTGGTGGACATGTCGATGCCGGACACGGTGAGGTCTTTAAACATGACGCCGATGGAGCGGTCCTTGATGCCGGAGCGCTCGTGGGCATCGAGCCGGCGGCGCAGCACCGACTCCAGCTTGAAGTCTGCAGCCGGCAGCTGCGAATCAGCCGAGGCAGCAGTTCTGCGGGACATTTCCCTCGTCAGCTTCTCCAGCGACTTCATTCCTGCCGGCGACGACGCCAGGTCGTGCAGGCTTTGCTGGGCGACGGCCTCGCGGCTGTCGTCGTCATTCTTTTCGAGATCAGCAGACATTAGACGTGAAACCGGGGATCTCTAACCAGGTCGGGTGTGCAAACAAGATCCCCAGATGCGGTCAATACGGCGGAAAGCGCGCGCATGTCCGTATATATATATATATACATATCTACGTATCGGGGGGGGGCGTGAAGGTGCTTAGACTCGGCTACCATGATGCATCGTCATGGTCTTGGTTCTTTTTTTCGGGCCGGTTCATTGTTTTGACTTTGCCCATTGTCATCTTCGCCGCCGAGACAGGCCGAGCTTGGGTTCAGCCGCAGCCGCAGCCGAAGAGCCGGACAAACTCTTGGCCCGGCTGACCGGCGATGGCGGCGATGGCGGCGATGCGGTAGACTCCGTTATGTCCGCGATTATGTAATCGGTGGGAGGGGGGGGGGGGGTCTGCACTCGCGACAGTACTTGCGACAGTACTTGCGACTGTAAACCCGCAGAAGCCAAAGCCCAGGAACATAGAGGATGTGCTGTGCACAAACCCCCAGGTTTATGTGCCACTTGGATCGATGCTGTCCACTACAAACAGATAGGCTGCAGTACTGGCAGTCAAGGTAAAAACCCCATCGGTGCTCATGCCACCGGGGGCGGGGGGGGGGGGGTTCAGATACATGCCGTCAGCGACGGTTGCCGGAGCGCCGTGATGGGTTCGGTGTTCAAGACAGCTTATACAGATCAGACGGCATCTCGAGAACGCATTTAATGTAGAAAAGGTGTGTCCAACTGCACTGTCGGCACAGGTTTGTCGATCGCCCGCCAAAGTCCTTCCCAGCAGCATAAGCGCCAGTCGTCCCCGGGCAACTAAAAACTCCGCCGCCACTGCAGTAGGCCACCACGGTTTGAACCACCGGGAGATCCAGATCATCGCCGCCGCCGCCGTCCCGATTACGTCAGCGCTGACTCACGGGAGCGACAGCGAGAGTTGCTCCGAGGCCCGAACTGACGACGGGTAACCACGGACAGGCGGTGTCAGTTTTACGCCGAGGCACCGGTGATTGCCGGACAAGCACGGTTGGACACGATCGAACACGACGACAATGAGTCAGTCCAGTCGGGTCAGTCGAGATCCCCGGCAGCCCCGACGGGCATGGTTGGTTGCTCGTACTCGTGTTGGCGGTTACCGTCTTGGCCGACGACGTGTCAGCTCTACCAACCCATAAGCGATTCCTGTGTCAGCCGTCACATACGGCTATTGTCATACTTGCGGTTGCAATAACAGACTTCGGCCTCTCCATTTAAGGGCATCGCAAGTCAGCGTTCGCCCCATGCAGAGAGGTGGGTGCGAAGCGATCGTATTAGAGTAAACAAATCGGCTACTGAAACAGCTCAAAATGAGCTCAATGAGCTCAATGAGCGCAACGAGCGCAATGACGGCTGTTTTGCTCAAACCACGCTGTCGTTATTCAAGTCCTATTTCAAGCTGGCGCTCTGACTGATGTGCTTCTTGGTCTAGTAACATCACGGTCAATACGAGTGTCATAGTAACATCAAAGCACGATCAATACGAGTGTCATAGTAACATCAAAGCACGATCAATACTATGATAGTAGTTCAAGCACGATCAGAAGCGAGTACGAAAGCAGGCGCCGGTGAAGTCGAGAGCAGCATGACGGCAGAGGCGGTTTGCAGCGCCACGACCGTCCGGCGTTCGCTCGTGCACGATTGTTGTGTCACCCTTGCGGTCCTCCTTGGTTTACATGCGGTTCTATTCTGAAGTCTAGACTGTCCACAGCGCTGCCAGCTGCTGCTACTACTACGCTCCGCCTAGTACCTGCTGGCAGAGAGCCATTCCCGCCGACACCCACCACACCCGTCGGCTCGGCTCACCTGCCCGTCGCTGAAGCCAGCAGTAGTGCCGCCACGAGACCCGTTGCTGGCCCCGGCGCCCGGCGCCCGGCGCCCCGGATTCGTTTGCCCAATCGGGTAGGCCGTCTTCGGGTGGCGTTCGGAAACTTCCAATAGATTGTTGCAACGTGATTCAGCCGAAGCCGAACCACGGTCAAGTCAAGTGCGTCTAAACACGTATAAGCTATCCCAGCCGCTGCCGGCGTGAAAGGGGTTTTTTTGAAAAAGCTATAAGTAATCGTGATTGTAAAGACGTAGAAGCACTGCTAGAGGTGCTGCTGGTGTTGTTGCTGGCATTGTTGCTGGTATTGCTGGTACTGCAAGATGAAGGAACCGTTTATGCTCAAGGCAAGGTCGTCGACGGCGATGATCGTGTTCACGGTCGGCTTCGCGGTCTTCACCGACATCTTTCTCTACAGCGTGGTGGTGCCGATTGCTCCGTTTGCGTTGGTGCAGCGGATGGGCGTGGACCAGGACGTGGTCCAGCGCAAGGTCTCGGTTGCCATCTTCGTGTACGCCGCCGGCCTGCTGGCGACGTCGCCGGTGGCAGGGTACCTGACCGACAAGTACGCCGACCGCAAGCTGTTCATGATGGCGGGCCTGTTGGCGCTGATCGGCGGCACCGTGATGTTGATGCTCACAAAGGTCTACTGGCTGTTCGTGGTCTCACGGTTGGTCCAGGGCTGCTCCGGAGGCGTGGTGTGGACGGTCGGGTTGGCGCTGCTGACGGACTCGGTGGCGGCCGACGACGTCGGCAAGCAGCTCGGCGTCGTCTCCACCTGCATGTCGCTCGGCGCGTTTCTAGGCCCGCTGCTGGGCGGCGTGATCTACGCCAGGGCAGGCTACTACGCCGTGTTTGCACTCGCGTTCGCTATCGTCGGCGTCGACCTGGCCGCGCGTCTCATCATGCTCGAGAAGAAGGACCTGTACAAGTTCTACCCGCAACCGAGTCAAGATCTCGAGCAGGCCACTGCTGCTCCTTCTACTTCTTCCGTTGCTGTTAACGAGAAACCAACGGCGGTGCCGAGGTACAAGACCAACCTGGTGCTGCTGAAGAGCGTGCGAATGGTCAACAGCCTGTTTGTGACGATCGTGATCGCGTGGATCATGACCGGGATCGAGACCACGGTGCCGGTCCACGTCGAGGAGTTGTTCAAGTTCGACTCGCTCGGCGCCGGCCTGATGTTCATGCCGGTCGCGGTGGCGGCGTTCGCGTCGCCGCTGGTGGGCTGGATCATCGACCGCCACGGTGCCCGCTACCCCATGGCCCTCGGCTGCCTGCTGTCGTGTCCGTTCCTGGTGCTGATGCGATCACCCGACCACAACGCGGTTACCGAGATCGTGCTGTTTTGTGCCTTGCTGGCCCTGTTCGGTCTGTGCGTGGCGGCATTGCTGCCCAGCGTCATGACCGAGATCACCATCTGCGTCGAACGCATCGCCGACAAGCAGCCGGGCATCTTCGGCAAATCCGGCGCCTACGGCCAGGCGTTTGGGTTGTTTAACATCGCCTACGCGGCTGGATCCGTGTTTGGCCCGCTCGAAGCCGGCTTTGTTGCTAACTCTGCCGGGTTCAACACTGCTTCCTGGACCCTCGGCCTCGTGTCCGGGTTCGCGGCATTTCCGGCTCTGCTCTTCTCCGGAGGCTATCTCTTCAAAACCAAGTCGTGACTCTATAACCGCATTTTATTTATTCATCAACATAAACAGATGCAAGAAAAGACAAAAAAAAAAAATACTCCAGCCCCGTGGGCCCTAATGAGCCGAACAACTAAACTCCTGTGCGTTTTGCAACAAACTATGCGTGGCAGTGTAATGGTAGTATATGCCTCCCACGACGGCCAAATGCCAGATATTATGCGACATGCCGATCTTGTCAAACACTCGTAACGGGATGAATCGTTCCGGAAACAGCAACCCGTACACGACCACGCCGAGCAGATAACACACGATGCTCTTGGCCACCGGCAGGTAAAACAATCCGGTGGGGATGAACCCCCTGGTCAGCGACAGATGCACCAGCGTGAACACGCCGGACATTGCCAGCGAGATGAAGAACGTGATGCGCAGCCAGCGGTTGGCGGGCTTGTCAAACGCAGGGTGCCAGGTCATGACCACGCCGACGGTGCCAAACACGGCCGTGAACGTCATGTAGATCATCTGCCACGTCGGCTGGCAGTAGAACGACGTGTACTGGGTGGTGAGGATCGAGCACGCGATCAGGACCGAGATCCCGGAGTAGTCCACGCACGCGAACCGCTTTTTGTGGTCGAGAATGCCGATGCAGCAGAACGTGTGCCACACCACGGACGACAGCAGGCACTCGATCGCCGCCACTAGAAACGTGCCGACCACGATCCGGTCGTAGACGGTCATGGTCGAGAACTCCGGCAGCGACGGGTAGTAGTACAGGCCGAGGCCGAGCATCAAAAAGATGCCGAAGCCGTGGGTCCAGATATTGCAGGTCTCGTTGTGGAGCGTGACCATGCTGTAGACGCACTCGGAGTAGTTGGCATAGAACCGGTACCCGGTCTTGATGTACGGGTTCTCGCGCCACTGCTCCGGCAGCTCGTCGTAGGTGATCAGCCGGCGCTCTTTGGCAGCGTTGAGCGCGAACTCGACCGCCCGCTGCAGCGCGTCGGCCGAGTCCAGCAGCCGGTTGTCGACGGCCCGGAACCGGTCGTTCACGGTCACGTAGCACTGGGTCTCGATGTCGGCCAGCATCTGGTCCAGATACCGCATCCCTGCTACCACTTTCGACGGCAGCGAGTCCTTGTTCGCCAGCGCATCCTGGCACTTGCGCTCCAAAATGTCGACAATGCCTTGTCCGCGCTGCCATCCTTCGCCGATGACCTCGCCACCTAGCCTGCCGCAGCTCTCCCGGACTGCTTCCAAGGCCTGGTGCGCGTTGACAAGCGATTCAGGAAGCTGGCTCAGCTTATCGTATCCATAACTTTCCAGCGACGACAGCCGTTGCTCCAAGTGACTTAAAAACAAGTCCAGCTACTCAGTTAGTCCCCCACCCCCACGCGACGACTATAGCGTTAAACCCACCTTGAGTAACACAATCTCCTCCAGATTATCCAGCTCGCTCGACGGTTTCTTAGAATGCGAGTAAGAATGCCGCCGAACCGACCGGACTGACGAGAACGAGTCGGCAGTGATTATTCCCGGCCGCTGCTGCTGCTGCTGCTGCTGCTGCTGTCGGTCGTCGTGTCCGCTCGGGTTTACCGCGTCGTCTCCATTGTCGTCGTGGCTAGGTAACAATGGGATACTCTCGTCAACCAGTAGCCGACTATCGTCATCATCATCATCCTCGTAGTCGCCAATCATCTTGTCTGACACTCTCGTCGTCCTTGTCCTGGCAGGTTTGTGTGACGACTTTATCTGTCGCCTCCCCCGTCCGATTCCGTAAACGAGACTAAGCGGGCTGGGCCGGCCCCGGCGGCGACATCCGCGGTCGATAAGGGGTTGGTTCTGGTCGCAGCGCCTGCAGCGACCGATAAGATAGATGATGATTTTATTTTTACCGGCTTCTTGATAACCATATTCAAGCAAGAACCAGGAACCGCCGGAGGTGTTTAAATTCAGACCATTCGGACGTGGCTTGCAGTAGAACTAAACTATACGCAACCAGACGGAGGCACCTCGCCGCCCCCCGGCACTTTGCTTGACGAACCGTTAAGACAGATGCCGCCTGAAAGCACTCCAGAACGACGCCTTGGCAACTCCAAAACTAAACACAACTCCCGCAGCGAACCCGGTCGCGAAAACGCCCAGATCCCGCTCATGTGCTCGGTCGTGGACCCCACCGTTCGCGACCGCATCCTCGTCCTGCCCCTCGACGGCAGCTTCCCCGGACATATCCGGATTCATACCACCAGAACTCCCGGCTCGTGTCCCATCAACATCTTCCAGACTATCCCACATCGTGGCACGCTCCTGCATGTCAGGAGGAATATACCCCCGCCGCCTGCCGCCGCCGCCGCCGGCACCAGCACCAGCTGATCTTCGGAAAAACGTACTACCAACAAACGACAGCACAATCACGCCTACAAAAATCGCTAGTAGCGGACTCTGTCGTCGTTGCACTATCACCAGATGCTCCACCGCCATCCGATATGCCGCTGTTGCTGTTACTGGTAGTGGTTTCTCCGTCGTCGACGATCTCGACCAAGCGCCATGATGATGACTTACTTACTTACCTGTCGTTGGCAAAACTCCCAGCGCGACTAAACTCCCAACCCGACCCCGACCCCGATAAATCTTTGCCACACGTGACTCGCTCAATTGTAGCCCTAGCCTAGCTCCCTAGGGCTCCCCCTCTATACGCAGTCACAGGCAGTCCGTAGTACGCATTGCTCGCGTCGCACCCAGCACAACAAAGACGCAAACACGAAGTGTATTGACGGCCGTCCGAAACTGCCCACCACCGCACGTGACCAGACCATGACCGGGCCGGTTCGCGATCTCAAGTCGATTTGCAGTAAAAAAAAATTACACTTGTCCAATTTGATTTACCAGGACGAAACCAGTAACCTCACATTCTAATACCACAAGTTTCGCAATGCCTGTACGTATGCGATCGTGAACGAGTACAATGTGGATTCATGCTGATAATTCTATAGAAAGAAGTTAAGGATATCAAGCTCTTCCTCGAGTTGGCCAGGTAAGCCCCCCCCACCCCCCCCCCTCAAGCCAGTCACCACCGACGACCCATCACAAGCTGACGATTTTATAAAGAAAGAAAGACGCCAAGTCGGCCAGAATCAAAAAGACCAGCTCAAAGGTCGTGAAGTTCAAGCTCCGCACTTCCAGATATCTGTACACGCTGGTGCTGAACGATGCCGAGAAGGCCCAGAAGTTGACCCAGTCGCTGCCTCCTGGTGCGTACCGTTTAAACAGGATGTATACGAATGATAACTAATGGTTTAGGACTCACTGTTGCTGATGTCAAATAAACGGTTTTAAATCTCAGGGAATCACAAACAAGGAAAAAGAATGAAAACAAACGGGGAACGGGGAACGGGAAACGGGAAACGATAGCATATTTGAGTTCAGTTATGTTCAAAATCTTGCTTCAATCCAGGTTCTGCGTTACTGTGGTTATTTATTTCTTTATGTAGCATAAAAACTATATACACATACACGCCATTCAGGTTCAATATTCAATCCAAATCGTGTAGTGATCAATCATATCTATCCAAGTCACCATCTCATCCATATCTAACCAGGCGTCCAGGCGTACTACATGTCATCGAAAGTGGAGTAGTGATCAAATTATTACCAATACAACCATTCCAAAAAAAAAATAAAAAAATAAATATAGATAGTTAGTAAACTTGTAGTATTACCTTTTTGTCAAGACAAAAAAGAAAAGAAAAAACGAGAGGGATTCAAACATAGAGAAAGAAAGAAAAGAATAAAAATAAAATAAGAAAGAATAAAACCAATGAAATCGAAAGAAAACTATCAAATGACATTAAAAAGTCCTCCGTTCACCCTCTCAAAAAAAAGAAAAACAAATGTACCTTCGTCTGTCAAAAAGTATCATCCTGATCTGTGCTTTTCCTTTTTTTCTGTTGCTGTATGTGTGTTCTGGATTATTTTTTTTTTTCGTTGTTGTTTCGCAACTTTTTTATCAAAAAAAAACCCATTTAAAAAAAAAATTTCTGGTTTTTGGCAAACACATCCCAAAAGAAAAAGAAAAAAATTAACCAATGACCCATATACCTTTTTGAATCGAAAAAAAAAAAATAATAATATCCCAAGAAAAACAATAGAAAGCAAAAAGTGTACAATGAAAAAGAATGCATTAAAACAGGTAATGCCGACATCTATTCGAGTAACGAAGCTGCTCCTGGCTCGGAGCACACGTACAACACGTCGCAGTTGTCATTGAATCCATTGAATCCGGTAGCTGCCGACAAAGTGTAAGCACCAAAGTTATCAAAGTAGACCCAGTCTCCGACTTCGAGCGCATAGGGAAGGTTGCATTCCTGGGCGACACAGTCGATGCCGTCGCAGGTAGGTCCCCACACGCTGGCAGTCACCGGACCGGAACAGTTGTCCGGCAGTCCGTACATGTAGCGCGAGCCGTGAGTAAGCACGCGCACGATCGGGTGCTGATGATCGAACAAGATGCAGTTCATGTTGCCATACACGCCGTCGTTCAAATAGAACATGAAGCTGCCTGGGGTGGGCAGAGACCGGCGGGCGATGACGTGGCAGGCCAGAGTGAATGCAGATGCAACGTAGTAGCGACCGGGCTCAGCAATCACGCGAACCGAGGAGGGAAAGTACTTGTCGATGGCGGGACCGAGCTCGGAAGCGATTGCCTCAAAGTTCTCGGTGCAGAAGCCGCCGCCGACGTCGAGCAACGACATGTTGTAGCCAATCGCCTCGGCCTGGTTGAACACCATCCGGGCGTTCTTGACTGCCTCGACAAACGGTTGGGGGCCGGCAGCACCGGAACCAACATGGAACGACACGCCGACAACGTTCAGTCCGAGCTCTTTGGCAAGCGTGAGCAAGCCGGCAGTGGACTTGAGCGATGCGCCGTACTTCATGGAAAACTGGCACAGCGACTCGGAATCGTCGGTGACGATGCGCAAAAGCAATTGCGAGTGAGGCGCGTATCGCTTGACCTTGTAAAGTTCCTCGGCGTTGTCGAACGTCATCTTGCGGATATCGGACTCGGCAGCGAACCGCAGAAACGACACGGCTTTGCAGGGATGAGCGTAGACAATGCGCGACGGCGACACGCCCATCGACATCACCGTGTCCATCTCCTTCTTGGACGCACAATCGAAACCTGTGCCCAATCGGGCCAAAAGGTTGAGTACCTTGGCATCACCATTGCATTTGACAGCTATCAAGTTAGTTGATCAACTGGCAAAACGCGAAACGCAAACAAGCCAAGGCAGCGAAAAGTGTGGGAACCTACCATAGAAGGGCTCGACACGGGGCAGGTTCAACTTCCAGCGAACATGTTGACGGTAGACATCACCGATGTCAGCGACAAAGAACGGGTCTTCGCCACCAGGCACGCATGACTCGGTATCGACCTTGTTGACTCTGGCACGGAGGGCACGCGAGATCAGCGCCTGGCCGTGCAAGCTGCCGGACAGCGCACCGGCTTTGGCTCGGACAGCAGTATCGACCGTCATTGCAAATGGAAGCTGAGAAGGAGATGACTGCGACGGCAAGGCGTGATGATCGGTTAACACACCGCCCAGATTCAAGGACGAGGGACACACAGCATTGGTCTCGACTTCGGTCATCGACTTTTGGGGATGGGAGCCGGCTGGAACTGCCTGCAAACAACACAAAATTAACGTGAGAAAGAGAGAGAAGAAGCTGTGGGAAAAGCCAGGCGGTGAGCTAGTGAGTCTGGGGGAGGGAAGGCCTGTGCGATTTTCTGGACCGACGATGTGCTTGCTTATGACATGAACCGAGAAACAAAACGGAAATCGGCGATAGACAGACGAAATAAACCGTGTGAAGCGCGGGCTGCGGGTCCCGGGCAAAAAAAAAAAAAACACCAGCAGGCCCAGAAAAAAAAAAAAAATTTGAACCTGCAGTCTACTAAGCTGGTGCCGAAACGGCGCGAGCTTACTGCGGGCATGATTCGGACTTCTGACACCACAATAGGACACATACGTCACTGGCTCGGACCGTCGTCATGCACCCCAAGCACTTGATTCAAAAACGGGTTTCGTACGGGCGCGAGACGTGGCAGCGGTGGCAAATTGGCAGCGAACGGCTATGGCTGGCGAGGGGATTGTACTGGGCATTAGGCATTTGCGGGCATCAGCAGGCGTTAGCAGGCAAGGCGGGGGTGGCTAGACGACGTGAATGAAGAATACATGCGCTGCTGGCATGCTTGACCTCGGTGACTGTTTTATCTAGTTTGCTTGCATCAGCACGACAAGTCGAAAGCCGGATGCTGTTTGATCGACTTCGCGGCAGTACCGCTCTGCGTGCTGGGGGAGTACAGCTTAAGCGAGGGGTTTATGCGACCGGTGTGTATGTCCCGTAGAATCAGGCGCCGGACGACCAGTTTGTGATCTAATATCTTACTAAGCCAGGCCGAATCGCTTTGGCTAAACATAAGTCTATATATGTTAACGTCGAGTTCTCGCCGCAGCTGCATGTATTGTTGAGTCTGCGCGGCTCTGTGCTCGAGAGGTTCGCACGGAGACGAACCGAAGGCTTCAGCAGTTGCAAATTCCTGGAACAAAATAGATGCAGTCATTCTTTTGCAGGCCGGGCGAGTACCTAACATCTCTGCGCGGGCCGTTGGTGGCTGGGCCTTTGGTCGTTCGTATATCGTCTAAACAGAGCTTTAGCGGATGTTTGCCAACCAGACCAGCCTGACAGCGTATGATAGCCGCTCACCCGGCAGGCTTGGATGCGTTAGCCAGCCTTGGTAAGTTTGGTAGCCGGCTTTGGTTGCATGCCAGGGGCGAGGACTCAAGATGTACGGCAGAGTGAGCTTATTGGGTGCTCAGATGCTTCGGCGTTGCTCTAATCCAATGCAAGCATATCACCAGCTGTAACGCGAAGAAGGTCAGTATCGATCACGGCTGGCGATACACAGATCTCTTTCGTACGTATACCGTTATGCTTCTGCTCGCTTGCTCAGTCGCGTGAGATAGGCCACAGCGATGGTGGCTCCATCACCCCGCCCTTGAAACCATTCTCACCCTGCGATGCGAGATTACCAAAATTCGACTCGCTCGGGGGGGCAGGTCTCATGTTGCTTCCCAGCGCCCTCACATCAGTTCTCGGCGGTCTTGCCAGATACTGGATCGACAAGTCCGGGCGACGATATCCGCTGTTCGCTGGATTCCTAGGCTGCACGCCGTTCCTGGTTCTGTTGCGCCTGCCGACCCATCCTGGAGCCCGGTCAAGTAGCGCTCATGGCGGTCATTCTCGCCCTGCTGGGAAGCTTCTTGTCGATCCAAGTGCCCGGCGCGATGGTAGAGCTGACGTTTGCTGTCGGCAGAGTCGAGCGCCAACCACCAGGCATGTTTGGTAAACGTGGCGCCTACGGACAGGCGTTTGGACTCTGCAACTTGGCTATGTGTCTCGGCTCAGTCGTGGGTCCTCTTCATGCTGGGCTTGTGACCGAAACGTATGGGTTCCCGGCGGCTGCGTGGACGCTGGCACTGGTCACTGGACTCACTGCGATTGGGTCGCAATTGTTTGCAGAATATCCCATCGGGAAGCCAAAGCCTGCTGCTGAGTCTGAGTCGAATAATGAGCCTGCTACTGAAGAGCTAGACATACACAGTGACAATACTGGAAAAGCTTGCGGATTATTGTGCACTAGAAAATAAACTAACTGAACGCGAATGACATTGATGACAACGGGAGTACGTTATTTATTTAGTTATATATATGGGCATTTGTATATAGTTTATATGTTTGAATAACCGGAACTTTCTCAAGGATGATGGAGTTCAAGTTAAGCTTAACATGCTCCTGAATATATGGCTAAGGGTTCCCCACGCCGCACGAGCGTAAAAGAGAAAAAAAAAAAAATTGGAAAACATCACAGTTGGGAAATAAGTGTGCGTTTAAACAAGTGCGGAAAGACTTGACAAAGTATTTCCTGTTGCTGCGAACGGATCACAGACTTTGCACAGCTTTGTTCTATCAAAGAGCTCACAAATTGAGCTGATACTCTTGCTTAAACAGGGTGGTCGTTGATCATGACCGATAGACGCCCTTACAACAGACCTAACGGCGGTGGTAACAGCGGCCGGTTCTCGAACAAGAGCAATGGAAAAGGCACCAAGAAGAAATTTGAGCCCAGGCCAACACCACAAAAATTACTGATCGAACCGAGGCCAGTATGGCATGAGGCAGAGGAGCTCTCCAAGTTTCCTATCGATCGTCTTGGCGAGGTGTCGGGCTCAAGCATGACTGCCGAGGACAAATCAGAACTAATGGCCGCTGCTGTCGAGCTGTTAGAAGAGGAGACGGAGAAGTACGTGACTTCAGCTAGCAGTATATCATCACAGAAGCAGTTCTTTTCCGAGATCATGGACGCTGGTACTGTTTCTGATCGGGTGTCTGCGTTGACACTGTTGATTCAGGAATCACCTCTCCACTCAACCCGCTCCCTGGCAGGGTTGTTTGCTCTGGCAAAAAAGAAAAACCGTACTGCGGCACTGCTGGCAGTGGAGTCTCTAAAAGATTTGTTCACAAACGGTAATGTTCTTCCCGACCGCAAGCTGGTCTGGTTCACTAATCAGAACCCGGATGCCCTGGCGCTGATCAAGAAAGCTGTCGACGCCAAAGAGAATAATCCGGTGTTCAAACAGGTCATGATACTGTGGGCATTTGAAGACTGGATCAAGCAGCTCTACTTCACGTTTGTTCAACTTCTTGAGACTCTGTCGCACGACCCCGTCGTGCACGTTCGTGCCAGCGTGGTAGGCGACATTCTCGAGCTCATCAGTGCCAAACCGGAGCAAGAGGCCAATTTACTCAGACTTGGTGTCAACAAGTTAGGTGATTCTGACAGACGTACTGCGTCTAAAACGTCACATTTAATCTTGCAGCTTGAACAAACGCATCCTGCCATGAAACGAGTTATCGTCAACGCGATTTCGGACTTGGTGTTTAGACAAGGCGCAGATTACCATGCCAGATACTACTCCATGATCACGCTTAATCAGACAATTGTAACATCTAAGGAAAAGGATCTCGCCAAAGTTTTGATTGAAATCTACTTCACATTGTTCGAACGACTAATGGCCGAATCAAGGAAGGTGAAAGACACTGTTGTTCAAGAAAAGAAAGTCAAGAAAGGCAGATGGAAAGACAAGGGCAAGCCGAACGCCCCGGAATCAAAACCCAAAGGCGGCACCACTACACTGTCACCAGAAGCACAAGAGGAAGCGTCGATGCGCCTCATTTCTGCCATTCTGACGGGACTCAACCGCGCTTTCCCTTACTCACTTCTGGAGGATGATGTTTTCAAATCACATTTGTCTGTAATCTATAATGTGGCCGAGTCTGGTAACTTCAATACCAAGGTACAGGCTCTGATGCTGCTATTCCAAATCTCAACCGCGTCGCAGACTCAGTCGGATCGGTTCTACAGAACGCTTTACGAGAGTTTGTTGGACTCGCGTATACTGATGTCGTCCAAGCAGGCGTTGTACTTAAATCTGCTGTTCAAGGCTGTCAAAGCGGATTTGAATACTGATCGAGTCAAGGCATTCGCCAAGCGGATTATTCAGATTGCGACTGAAACCGTTAATGTTGGATTTGCATCTGGCTGTATATTTTTTCTAAGCGAGGTATGAAAGCTTCTTTTTTTTTTGGTCCACAATCGCAATTGCTAATGATAGATCGAGAAAAATGCGCCGTATATTCGCAGCCTGATTACTGAGCGGCCAGAAAACGAGTCGGATGACGAGGAACAATTCAGAGATGCCGACCGATCAGATGACGAGGAGTCTGCGCCGGACAAAAAGGCGTCAACTGTTCTTGAATATAACGGCAAGTCGCATGATCCAATGAAAGCTCATGCTTCTGCGTCATGTTTGTGGGAGCTTCTTCCTCTTGTTAATCATTATCATCCAACCGTCACACATTTTGCTAAGCATTATCTTCAGAACACTGAACCAAGCTCAAGGCCGGATCTCGCACTGCACACTCTTACCCACTTTCTGGATAGATTTGTGTTTAAAGCTCCCAAGACGAAAGAGTCAAAGGTCTCGGGTGGTGCTGGAAGTATCATGCAGCCTATGCCTGATAGTAGCGCATATGCCACCAAGAACGTGTTGCTTTTACGTACCAAAACCTCGCGACACTCCGTACCGGCTATGAACAGCATCGATTGGACCAAGTCGTCGGTGGCTACCTCCAAAGCAGCTTTTCAAGCTCCGGACGAGAAATTCTTTGCCAAGTATTTCATCAGCAAAGGTGGTGTTCCCAAACGAACCAAGACCGAGGAAGGTGACAGCGATGCTGAAATCGACGACGAAGATGCTGAAGAGCTCGAGGAGGACAAGGTTTGGGAAGCTATGGTTAAGAGTGGCGGTGGGTTGGAGGATGCGGTAGATGAAGGAGATGAGTTGAATATGGACAGTGAAGAAGATGAGGGTGAAGATGAGGGTTTAGAAGAAGAAGAAGAGGACGGTGGGGATGAGGATGTTGAAGTCGAAGACGAGGAAGAGGATCTCGAAGACGATATGGACGACGACGACTCTGAAGTTGACGACGCCGAATTTGCTAAAGCTTTCGCGGACGACAGTGATTTCGACGATTCAGATGATCTACCAGAAGACGATGACGATCAGGAAATGTCAGAATTGTTCCAAGCCGAGAACGAGGCGAACGGCGAGCCACATTCTAAACAGAAACGAAAAGTCTCTGACAAAAAGACTGAGGACGAGTCCGGCACTTCCGGCAAAAAGAGGCGGAAGATTAAAGATCTGCCTGTGTTTGCATCGGCCGAAGACTATAAAGACATGTTGTCTGACTAAGACGGGGTTGGTTGCATCGGTTTATGTCTTCACATTTTTTTTTGTAAATATGTAATTATTACTTTGATTTACTCGTCTGATCTAGAAGCTGTCTAGTCAACTTGAGGATATACGGTGACGATCTAGGCTGAGCCCCAACTGCTTCTGCTTCAACACAGACCTTGGCCTTGCTGAACATCGAGGTGGGAACGGATTCAAGTGACCCTTTGACCGTAGCCCGGCGGCCCTTTTTCTCGGTAACGTTGGCTCTGATTACATAAAAGTTATCAGCAATAACAGGTGCGCGATAATCCAGCTTGAGCGTAGCCGTGAAGCCAATCTTGGCCGGCAACGCTGTCCAGGCACACATCATGAGCATCTCGTCCATAAGTCTGCAACGTGTTAGCCGGTATCGCACATGATAGGTACAGTGTATACATACGTAGCCAACAAGCCACCGTGCACAATTCCTTTGTGTCCGGTGAGTTCTGGTCCGATGTGATAGAACGCAACCAGCTCGTGCGTCTCTTTGTTGACGAACACCAGTGGCGGAACCTCCAGCTTGCCTGGTCCGTCGATGGCGTACGATGTGAGAGAAAACTTTAAAAGAAACTTAGGAACCGTAGCACGCGGTCTAAATTCCTCAAATTCTGGTTTCGCGCGCAGCTGTTTTACTTCCGACAGCTGATTGAGCTTTGCTTCGACAGCCGAATCATCAGGGATCGCCATGCGCTCAAACGCGAACTTGCTCGCCGGATCCAACCGGTTCATAAGTACAGCAGCAGTGATTCCACCACCAATGCAGGCACCAATTCCAAGTCCCAGCCCAACCACGAGTGTACGTTTCGCAAACCGCCCTGCTTGCCGGGGCTTCGGTCTCGGCGGCTGAGCTTCGGCTGTCGCTTGCGAGGCGTACATTCGTGCCGAACTTGTTTTCCGACTGCCGGCACGAGCCTGCTTCAGAAGCACAGATCCCATATTCCGTGCATTCGTGTATCGCATCATCAAGTGCGACCTGGCGGCCATCGCGCGCATGTTCGGAATCGTCATCTGGCGATCTGTACTGCCGGACTATCGTGATCTCCGCCGTGAAGCCTGCCGGTCCCCGTTCCCGACAAGTCATCGACAAGGAACCTACAAACCCCTCGTCGCTGTTAAAGTACAAACGCCTCATGTTCTCACCGCACCTCATCGTGCGGCTCAGCTGCGGCTCAGACATTACCACGTGCCTAATCTAATTATTTTGGAGCCCAGAAAACAGCCATTGAGTGTCTAAGGGTTCCGTGGTAAGTGCTCCAGCTTAGGGCTGCCAAGCCGGACGACGTATTCGAGGCCTCGCATCTCCGACTTGGCATGTTCTTTTTGTTATGTCATAATGCCGAGTATGTTGCCTAAGAGACTCGACGTTCATTGTAGCTTTGTAGTTCGTCCCTATACGCTTTTTTTCCTTAGAAATCATAACTGCACGGTGTGGCCACGGCATTCTCGCTGTTATCGGCCGGCTTGCAGTGCTGCCCGTGTTTTATTGCCACCCACCCCCCCCCCCCCGGCCGGGGGTTGAGACTTTCCGTGATCCCTACTGTTCTGTGTCGCGTGCCTCGTTGTACGTTTGTCTACCGCTTTTCTGGCAGTATCTACGGCAGAATTTACGACTAGATCTCATATGGCTTATAACTTATAAAAGCTTGACGATGGTGCGAATTCGGATCCGAAAATTATCGTTGGTTTTCGTCGCGTTAATACTCGTTCTGGCAGAAGGACGCAGCACAGCCAGGGCAAACGAGGTGTCTCAAGGTGACGACGACGCGTATGGGAACAGTCAGACGCTATATCGTCGAGATACGATTGCACAGGCAGCATTAAATGGAGGGTCGTGTCCCGGCGGATATGCCACATGTTCGGTAGACTCGCGACTGTGCTGCGATATTTATTCCGAATGCGGATACAACGCCTACGGCGTATTGGCATGTTGCGACAAGGCGGCAACGTGTAGTGCCAATACAGCCATCGGGTCCTGCAAATTCGTTGACTGTGGTGATTTCTGCTGTCCTCAAGTAAGCTTATGCGGTTGATTGACGTGTATTATTGCGATGTAAGCTGACGCGCGTTCCGTGCTTTAGTATACCACCTGCGACAGAACCAATAAGCGCTGTATCGCCAGTGCGAAACACTTCGTTGTGGACTCAATATTAGGTTCAGAATTGGCTAGTATTAGCGCCAGGCTGGCGGCCGAAACCTCCGCTTCTGTAGCGTCGAGGTCACTGCCATTATCAACGTCTGTGCCGTCCACCCCTTCGTCTAGTTCCGAACCATCGTCCCCTGCCACTGCTCTTTCTGGGGCCACTAAAAGCATCCCTTGTCTGATTGGACTCATCTTTGCATTGGCGCTCTGCCTTTTACTGTGAAGTTATGTTCTCTTTCTGATATCATTTGTGTTTCTTTTTAATTACTGTAGTTTGAATGCATTTAATCCTTTAATAGCTCGCCAATATCGGGATCGTTTCTCAAAGCAGACTTAATCTCTGCTTCGTCAATGGCAAGGCGTACTTTCCGATACCGCTCTGACCCGCCTTTCTGTTCAAATACGATTCCCGATTCACAGAGCCTTTCAACACAACCGGAAAGTCCTCTCACTTGTGTAGCCGGTCCATCACTTATCGTTGCCGTACAGCCGTAGATGATCTGGTCGCTCTCTCGGGGTTGGCGTCTTTGGTTTGAAGCCGTGAATATCGGGAAAGCCTCAGTCGGGCCGAACAGCGTTTCATCATATTGCGCAAGTTTGCCAAAGTTGCGCAGCTTGAGATTCATGACATCCCGAATTGCATCGATGGCTACTTCCGTCCTGCCGTTCAGACGCACGCACTGCATTAATGCAACCAAAAACATCTTGGCCACCAGCGGCAATGTTGGCAAAAACTGGAACATTGGCGATGACGTTGACTCGTTAATTGCTCTTTGTATGTGCATGATCGTCACCGGCTTTGCATTGGCATTGTCACCTCCAGACACTGATTCCTCTTCGGTGATCTCGACAGCCCTGCGACATATATCTAACGCCCGTCTCACGTCGCCGGTCACACTGGCCACTTTTCGACTCGCAAACTCGATCGCTTCCGGCAACACAGTCCGAGTGTTCTGGATCGCCTCCAGGCGGGCTTCAATAATTGTCCGCAGTTGTTCAAACGTATAACCAGGAAACTGTATTCGAGTCAATCCAATGCGACTGGAGATTTTGTTTTGCAGTGTTCGTTCCGGTAAATCCATGATATTAGCCACTGCCACAACAATCAGCATCGACTTGGGCAACGTAGGCCAGTTAAAGAAGTTGTACATGACATCCTGAGACTTGGTCACCAGTTGGTCGAGTTCGTCCATGAGTACGACAATTGGTTGAGTTATGTGCTGGGGGTCTTTGAATTCCTCGTCGAGAAATCTGACTGCACTTGCAGAAGTTGTTGTCTGGTCAGCAATCACTTCCCAGAGCAACTCGTAAGCGTGAGCGGGATTTACAATTTTCATGCCGTTGATTTCCACAAATTGGAAGTCGAGAATTCCTCGAAGGAACTTGATTACTGACCGTACCGTGGCAGTTTTCCCGGTGCCTGGTGTGCCACTGACATAGACACAAGTTCCTGTTCTTTCTGAAATAGCTGACTCGAGTGCATTGAACAGATCCTCAAATTCTTGCTCCCGACACGGTAAAACTTCAGGGATATTAGCCACGTGTAATTTACTGCGCGCTTCTGCGTGGGGTGTAAGCTTGATTGTCTTAACAGACTTGATATTGCGACTCGGTATCGTTATTGTCACATCTCTCTCCCTATTTTCATGTTAGTCATCAGTGAAAAGAGATACCGTTGTCTCTCGAATATTTACTTCGTCGGCTTTATAGGTGTGCCTTTGGTCGGTGTACCCTTTACGGGCGCTCTTCCAGGCGTTCTCTTTAAAGGTGTTGACTTTGTAGGAGTTCCCTTTGGTGTGGCATTAGCAGCTTTCGCTTTTTTAGGCGTAGACTTAGCGGGAGATGCTGCAGATTTCCTTCGTTTAGGTTCAGGTGTTGCCGATCGGTCAGATATCCTTTTTCGCATCGAACGACGACCTTGAGATTCCTCTTCACTCTCGCTCGATTCCGTCACTGCTATCTTTTTTGGTCTTCCGCGTCCACTTGGCTTTTCAGATGTACTAGGTACCGATTCTGTCTTTTTTGGTCTTCCAGGCCGTCGTCGTGGTGGTGTTTCAGTATTTGCTGGCGTGTCAAGTATTTCTACCTCGTCAGGAGATTTGCTGAGCCTTGGACGTCCGCGTCGACGTGGTTGGTCAGGCACGTCAGCGTTACTAGCTGCCGATTCTGTGGTCGTGGTCTTTTTTGGTCGTCCGGGTCGACGTGGTTGGTCAGGCACGTCGGCATTACCAGGTCCCACATCTGTGGTTGTAGTCTTTTTTGGTCGCCCGGGTCGACGAGCTGATTTGGGCGAACGCGTGACTACCTTATCCGACGTCACCGACGAAGAGTCAGATGACGACGATGTAATAACATATACTTCAGGCTCTTCTTCGGATTGTTTAGGCTGCCTGCGTGCTCGTTTTGATGGTGTAGTTTCTTCGCTTTCAATAAACTTCTGCGATTTAATTCGATTTCTGACAGGTCTGACGTTATCAACTGTTTTGGTGGGGCTCTCGATGCTTCGGCGACCAGATCTCCCTGTCCGGCTTTGAATAACCAAGGAACGTTTACTGTCGTCTTCAGAATTTTCAATAAGCTCGTCCTCGCCGCTTGCATTCACGGATTCATCTTCGCTCAAGACCACGGCTGCTTCTTCAAACTTGGACAGCAACAAAGACCGGGTGGCAAGGGGTGCGCGCAGGTCAAGCTCGTCGAAATCAAATTCACGGTACTCTAGAGCAAAATCAGACAAATTTCCTGCGCCTGGCACAGCTCTCATTATCCTGTGACAGAAAAATACCGTGTTGTACAGCTTTGACTTTGCGTCGAGATCTTGCGTTCCGTAGATTGATTCAAATGTCGACAATGAGTGTACTTGAACTCCCCCCTTAAGCGTAGACAGAGCCACTCGCTCGACGTCAGCTGTAAGTAAAAGCTCACACTACAGTATTATTAGCTTATTTCCGCTCAAACAAAAAACCAATCAACTAACGTACATGGCTGGCGAAGTCGTCATCAGACTCTAATAGCCTCAGATAGCTCAGTACGTTCAGCCACAGCCCGTCCGACTCTTCTTCGAACGAGACAATTATACCAAAAGAGTTCATCTCTAGTGCATCAGAGTCATCTGCTAAAATTTCAACTGAATCTCCAATGCGGTATTTCGTCCGCTTGGCTCCATCTGTAAACGTAGCCACATTGCTCTTCTCTGTGCCCTTCATGTTCTTGCTACCAACTGATTCAAGTGACAGCGTCCATCCCTGCTTTGAAGGAGGAATTTCTTTAGCAAGAATAAGATTGTCACCTCTCTTACTACGCGTCGCCGGTCGCATAGTGGCCAAAACAGACTTAGTAAGATCAATTGTGTTTCTCCTGGTGATTATGCGATATCGTACCAGCAAACTGAGCTGGGAGATTTTCAGTTTACCAGTCGGTGAGTTCACCGACACCGATCGAATCCAATCCAGGGGTAGTCTGCAGCAAGCTCCAAAATAACAGCGCCACTTTCATTCAGCCGGAGCATATATATTTTGGGCGCGTTAACACGAAGTCACGTCAACGTGACAAAACCCACGCGTTGAAGCTCTTGATTCAACTCTTCTTCTCTTGCAAGACGTCCGAGATCTTGCAGTGGTATCAACCGGCATCGGGAAGCTGGACACATCGAATTCAGGAAAAAAAAAATGCCTGTAGCATCTACGTCTTCGCTCGATTCTGATGGTTTATTGTCTGCACCGTCCAGGTTGGTTTTGCCTTCAAACTTGAAATGCTAGAGCTGGAGAGGGTACTAACAATACATGCCCAGTCAGGACGAAAAATTCACCAGCTTCACTAGAGAGAATTCAAATGTTGAACTAATCAAAGAATATGATGATCAGTTTATTGTCGAAAACAAAGCCAGGAAGTACGCTCAGCAATATGCCAATTTGTACTACATACGGTTGGCGGTATTAAAACCGCCAGCAATGAAGATCGCCGCCGAAGCATGGAACGGAATGACAGTGAGTATTCGGCATCTTTTCTGTTCTGTGACCATTATTCTAATAGGGCAAAAGGTATCTGGGCGAACAGTAAAGTCTGTGGAAAGAGTATTGAACGTAACGCAAGGGGAGATATGTTGGCTTACTGGAACGGTGTACATGGAGATGGCAGCCAAACCGAACATTCTTGAGGAAGTGACGAAAGAGGTAAGATCTAAGCTGCCTTCATTTTTTTTTTTCTGTGTACTGATTTTGATTAGTTTTGGACAGTGCCACCTGTATCGTACGATAAGTTTGCCCACTCCGACTCTGACGAGATCACTCTTGAGGACGAATCCGGACGACTTAACTTAATCGGGCCTGCAATCGAAGCTGCACGACTGGTGACTGGCTGTATTATCTCTGTACTCGGAAGTGAAGTCGCCAACGGAGACTTTGAAGTAATTGATATTCGGCTACCGGAATTGGCTCCCCAAGTGCCCCGTCCTCTTTCACAACATCAAAACAAGCGGTTCATTGCTCTCGTTTCAGGACTAAACTTGAGTGGCTCGGTTTACGAGAGCTATGAAACCACAATGCTAGCCGAATATCTGTCTGGAGAACTTGGTGACTCGGCCAATGCTAAACACGCATCTCAAATCGTTCATGTGATGATCGCTGGAAACACGTTTTCCGGCACGGAATCCACGCCTGCAGACAATGCTAGCAGTCTGCTCAGTAAGAAGAAGAAAGTGTACGGCTATGATACGGCGGGTTATAATGCCAAACCTACTGAGACTGTGGATTCTGTTATTGCTGACTTGGCTACGACGGTATCTTTGTCGATCATGCCTGGAGATCGTGATCCTGTTAATCACACTCTTCCCCAGCTACCATTGCACCCGGTGTTGTTGAACAAGGCACGCAAATACTTCGGATCGTCTGTACACTCGGTTACTAATCCTTGCTGGTGGGATTGTGCGGGTCTCAGAGTCCTGGGCACAAGTGGGCAGCCTATAAGCGACATTTACAAGTATGTAGACGGCGACGATAGGGTAGACATGATGGAGAGTACTTTACGATGGCGGCACCTAGCACCCACGGTGCCTGATACGCTATGGGCGTATCCATTTACAGATCGCGACCCGTTCATATTAAAGGAGACTCCGCATGTATATTTTGCTGGTAATCAGCCGGCGTTCGGTACTAGGTTAGTCAAAGGCGAAGATAGTCAAGTGGTAAGAATCGTGGCTGTTCCAGAGTTCTCAAAGACGTCGGAGATTGTGTTGGTTGATATCGATTCGCTTGAGTGCGAGGTTGTCGGTTTCAGCATAGACAGCCAGTAGTTAGTGTTTAAAATCTATATCTAATGACTATGTACCATACAACTTCTATCGAATAGGTGTAATGATGTGTCCACCTTTGACATTCACGTTCTCGCCGTAGCCATCATCAGCAGCAAATCTGGCGTACTCTATACTCCTGCGTTCAGGCTTCACATTCAACCGATCTAATGCTCGCTTGGAGTATTCCGGCAAGAATGGTTGCAACATGATAGCTGAGACACGACCAGCCTCAGCCATGTGGTAAATCGTTGCATTAACATTTTCTGGCTCGGTCTTCCAGGGAGATCCCATATCGGCGTAAGTATTGGTGAGGTTGAGCACTTGGAAAATTGCTTTGAGCGCCGCCGTGGGATTAAATCTATCCATACGGTATTCAACCGTGGGGAGCAAGTTATCAATGGCAGAAGCCAAGTCTGCTTGCAAATTGAGAAACTCTGTCGAACGTGTGACTGGCTTGTCTGGCTGTTCAAAGTGCTCCCTGATGGAATACACAACCGAGAACTTTGGTCCACATGTTCGACTGATGACGTTACCAAATTTGTTCATAAGCTCTGCGTGTCGCTTCTGGGCAACATCCTCAGCAGAGAAATCTCCGTCTGATTCGAGCACGTTCTGAGATAGCAAGTAGTATCGTACACTGTCTGCTTCAACGTTCTGGATAAGTTCAAATGGGTCGGCCACGTTTCCTATCGATTTGGACATCTTGGTGCCATTCATACGAAAATGGGCGTGCACAACCACTTGCTTGGGCAAAGGCAGCCCGGCGGCCAGTAGCATGGCTGGCCAATATATACAATGGAATTTGGTTATGTCTTTGCCGACGACGTGAACATCTGCTGGCCACATGAGATTCGACTCGAATTCGCTGTCCAGTAAAGAGCCATATCCCGCAGCAGTGAGATAATTTGTCAGCGCATCAACCCACACATACATCGTCTGTGAGTCGTCTCCGGGCACCGGAATCGCCCAGGTAAACCTGGCAGACGGTCGTGAGATGCTCAAATTTTCCAGCTCTTCGGCAACCGATCGTTTAATTTCGGCATACCTGGCTTGTGGTACGACAAACCGAGGGTTCGCTTCATAAAAATCAAGCAGTTTTTGTTTGAGGGTTGACATGGCAAAAAAGTAATTTTCTTCGGACGTCCATTCGACAGCTTTGCCAGTCTCTTTTGCCACTTTGGTGGGAACCCCCGTGACCGGGTCCTTGACCGTCGTCACTTGCGTTTCTGGGTAGAATGTCTCGTCACTCACAGAGTACCATCCGCTGTGCTTGCCCTTGTAGATATATCCTTTGTCGTACAGCGTGGCCCATAGTTTCTGGGCGGCAGCGATGTGGTCGGGATCGGTTGTTCTGATAAACCGGTCGTTGGAAATATTTGCTTCCTTGGTCAATTCCCGGAAAATGCTCGAGTTCTCATCGCATAGCTGCCGAGGAGGCTTTCCTGCTTTCTCTGCAACCTGTTGTACTTTCATGCCGTGCTCGTCTGTTCCCGTGAGCAGATACGCATCATATCCCTGCATAACCTTCCAGCGCTTCAGGACATCCGCAAATGTTACCGAGTAGAGATGCCCAATATGCGGGGCTTTTTGTTTTGGTATGTTAGTACAAAGGTCAATGCACTATGTATAGAGTGCTGAACACACCTGCGTTAACATAGAAAATCGGTGTCGTGACATAATAGGAAGGCCTCTTGGTTGAGATGTGCCGGCGACAGGAGAAGGCGGCATGTTCGGCCAAATCGGTGAGGAGACGAGGTATCCGTGAATGGCATACCATATCCGTCGTATGAAGATCAATCTACCGTGCTCATGCCAGAAGTGTACGTCGAAGAGATCAAAGTCTACGTCTCGATGCACGCGGTTCGGGGAAAATTCAGGGTCGACGAACGGCATACCATTGGGATCATTTTATTCATTAGAGCTTGGGATCAAATTGATGACCTGGCGATTCGACAACGCAGACATAAACCTGATATGTATCATGTGCGTTTTCTGAAGGTGCCTTATTCTAGACCTGTAAACAGTTTGCCAGCGAAGAATAGCAAAAGGCAGCAGCAGCACAAGTCTTTGGGTGCAATAGCGAAACATGGACCCGAGACGGTTTCATCAGCGACCAAGGTAGTCAGCTTGCATTTGGTGCTCACAATCACTACAGATCTAGGCGAGTCGTTCTTCTACGGCAGTACGACTTTGCTGATCACGATTTCGACATCTGCGGGAGGACATCTCGTATGGCAGCAAGATGTGAACTGGACAGAAGGTATGCAAGCTCTGCCGGTCGAGATTGTGATTCCAGTCAAGAGACTTCGGTCGGTGCTCAAAGATGTTCACGGACAGCTTTTTGTCAGAGTAGCGGTCCGTCCCGATCACGGCCTTGTGATACCGCACCTGGGTCGAGTAATGGGTTTGGCGATTACAAGCGCTCCGTTCCAAATCAATCTTGCCAGCAACGCGGTCAGCTATGCAGGAGTGGATTCGAGATTTGTATCACGGTCGATAAAAGTGGCAGGCTGGGAGCTACAATTACTGGAAGAAACCGGAAACAGCGTGGCAAGGCACCTGTGGGACTCTGGTATCTTTCTAGCAAACTGCATCTCGTCATCGGAGAATCTGCAGGCTTTCAAGTCTCACGTTGCACCTTCAACCAGACCGATTCGAATACTAGAGCTTGGCGCTGGATGTGGAACGCTCGGCATCATTCTCAGCAAATTATACCCGAGATCGTACGTTGCCTTGACCGATTTGAGTTCAGCAGAGGAAGTCTGTCGACGGAACATGCTTTTGAACCATTCCGACTCGGACGGGAAGCTGGAGTTTCTAACATTTGATTGGGATGTTGCCGAGAATCCTGACAGCATAAACGAGCTTATCTTAGGTGCGACTTGGGATGTTGTCGTGTCTTGTGATTGTACTTACAACCCTGATAGCTTTGACATCCTCACCGATGTACTGGCCAAAGTAGTGTCTGCCAAAACCAAGGTGCTATTGATTCACAAGGAGAGGCATAGTAGTGAAAGTCGAATATTTGAGCTGCTGCAGGAAAAGAATAAGCTCAAATTTGACTGGCAAATGTGGTTAGAACCTGAGCATGCAAATGCAAAAGTAACAGTTCTTTCATTGGAATAATATTGTACATAGATGTATATAATGCAAGCCAATTAATGCTTTTCCAGATATGTTTTGATCGGTGTTGCACTCTGTGACATTAGATTCGGTTAACCCAGAAAGATGATAGCGGGAAAAGAAAAAGACTTACCCCCATAAACTTTTCAAGCTGCTCGTCGAGTCGGCTGAGATCGAGTTTCCGCCGGGTATTCTCGCTCATCAGCTTTGTCTTTGTGTCCTGTAGTCGCTTCCGTTCGGCAACAAGCTTTCGCCTGCGTTCCCTTTCGTCTTCGATACGAGCAATTGTCAGCCGGTCCTGGTATAGTTCAGCAGGCGACATCGCGAGCTGATTGTCTTTGAGCTTGTCTTCCAGTTGTTTGATGGTCTCGCCAACGTTCTCATTGTCATCGGTCATGTCGACATCGTCGGCGTCGGTGCCGGCGCCGGCCCGGTCAGGCGCTAGGTCGGGATGGGCAGCGTAGAATTCCTCGTCTGGCACGAATTTGATTTCGGTATGCTGCGACACAAACTCCTTGCACATCTCGATGTCCTTCTGCAACACTCGCCGCCGGTAGTGCAGGTTTTGGATCTCGAGCTGTAATCGGTCATGTTCAGCTCGGGTGTGGGAAACCTGGTCTCGGGCTTGCCGTGCAGCTAGTAGTGATGTTCGATTGAGCTCTCGCAGTTTTAAATTGCTTGCTACCAGCGATTTGTATTCGTGAGCAAATGCAATCGTGAGTTCTTGGACCGTATCTGCATCGTCTGCTGATCTGGCGCTGTCGATATCCTGCAGCAGCTCGAATATCCGTAATCCTTTTGTCCTCACCGTATACAGAGTCTGTGAGGTCTCCATTAATGTGGGGTCTTCTAGGTCTATCGGCATTTTTGTTTTATCCTTGTTGTCAACCTTGCAGATGTTGTACAGAGCGAGAATTGCTTTAGGCACGTTCGATTTCAACCCGTCTGCGGCTTGGAAATCATTTCAAAAATTACTCGCAAACATCTACGCCGGCTTATTGAATTTCGATAATTCGCCTGATCTAGATCCGACAACGATATTCAACAGAAAATGAGTGTATGTGTGGTTTTCTAGTTATTTACTAGTGACACACTGAAGGACTTGACTAACGACGCAGGACATTTCGAACGTGATAAGTGTCATCACGCGGGGTACGATCGCATGAAGCCTTCTACGTTCAAGAACCAGGACTAACCGATGCCAGGCGCCGACAACTTCATTCGGATGTACTACAATGCCCTCGATCACAAACGGGAAGAGATTGCTGGGCTTTACATGGCCAACGCTCCGATAGTATACAACGGCAATCCCCTGTCGGGAGGAGAGGCCTACCAGCAGTTGTACGCCAACATGCCGGTGACTTCACACGAGCCCGGCAGCTACGACTGCCACCCGCTGCCGACTGGCGCCAGTGGCCTGTCATCAATAGTGCTGACCACGAGCGGGCGGGTGAAAATTGGCGTCGACAAGGCCAGCAAGTCGCTCTGCGGATATTCAGAGAGCTTCATACTGCGACCTCAGCCAGACGGCAAGTTCTACATTGCTACCAGCTGCTACCGACTGGTTTACAAAGCCGACGACGTCAATATTGAGCCGTGACTGAACGGCCCCATACAGCAAAAGCGGTCTTCATAAAATCTTCTATCTGTACTATAGCAACGTTACATACATTGATTTATCCATACGCGCATGATCTATTCTCTTCACCTGGGTTCATTCATCGTGACCGGTTTGGTTCCAAGCATCGGGGTCGCCAATCAGCCTAGGGATTATCCATGGCACTTTTAACTTGTCAGACTTAGCAAATGACCTCATTCGCATAAACCCGCGCTTCTATGAAGACATGTAGATCAAGGCCCTTGAAGCATAACCGCTCGTTCTTAAACAACGCCCGGCTTGTGTACTTCTTGCCGTCTTGACGTAGCTACGGTTAGTGCTAATCTACAGATCATGGAACTTTATACGGCACAACTACGATCATAGTTCTATGCCATTCCTAGGCACCAGTTTCACGCTGCAAGACTCGATTGGCCGTAACGCCCCAAAGCCAAACTGAGTCTTGATGTTCGCTTTCGGGAACTTGTCGATCATCTGGATATCGAAATTCCACAATATGTATGCCAGTTGAGTGATGGCCTCCATGTGGGCCAGATGTCTTCCTGGACACTGAGGGATTTTGTTAGTAATCTTGTTGACCGGCCCCCCAAGAGTTAGCATCCGGTACTTACCAAATGTGCACCACCACCCCATGGAACGTACGTCTTCCATTCATCGGCATGAGCGGTTAGTTTCCCGTTGTTCTTCGGCATGAAGCGCTCGGCAACAAATTTGTCTGCATCTGGGAACAGCGCGTTGTCCATATGCAAGAGCGGCGCGACCACCATGACAATATCGTTCCTTCGCACATAGTATTCTTTCACTCCGGAAGGCTGCTGGCCACGGACTTCGCCATGACCCTTGATGAGAGCGTCGTTGGTGACCTTCCTGGCAGTAGTCACGTTCGACGTTAACCGCACGGTTTCTTTGAAGCATGACGACAAATATGGGTCAGCAAGCAATGCTGGCCAGTCAAACTCGCCGCTCGATTTGTGGTGACTGGCAATAGCCAATTCAACCATGGCTTTGACTTCTGGCATGGTGATTACATATGCCAGCATCCAGAATGCAACCGGAACCGAGTTTGACTTGGTAGCAAACAAAATCGATAGGAAGTATCCCGCCATGTGCTCCGGTCCAAAATAAGCACCGGAAGATTTGAACGCCTGATACAATTCTTGCACCATGGCAGAACTGGTCTCCAAGTTCGACTCAACCGCGAGGAACTCTCCAATCGTCTTGAGCAGGCGATCCCTGGCGGCAAATTCCTTCGAAGCCATGAACCGTGGATAGCCACGCACGTAGGTGTTGATACTCTGCTCGAACACCATGTAGTCTTGGTATATTTCAGTAGATGGGAATGAGTCACCAAATAATGCCACCGCAGATGCACGGTACAAGTTGTTGCGAGCAAATTCGAACAGATCCACGACGTGCTCGTCGGTGCCGTCAACATCGTCGATGTAGGACTTGTACTCGGCCTGCAATTTGTTGAAGATGACGTCCCTCGTGGCCTTATTGGTGATATGGCCAACCACCTTGATCCTCATCAAATCCAAAAATGCTTCGTCAGAGTTCATCGCGGCGGAGTACCTGAACAGCTTCTCGTTGAAGAAGCAAAACGCCGCGTGAGCACTGTAGGTCCGGCCATTGTTGAACACCTGCTTCATGCCCAGAATTGGATCAGATATGACCGTAATTCTCTGGCCCGCCATGTACATCGTATACAGACACCCGCATGTGTCCCGCAGCCGTGTCAACAGAGCCTGGGGATCACGCGTGTACTCCAGCGCGAGACCGAGCACCGGAATCCGCCCCTTGACTAGCACAGGCTCGGATGAGCCTTGCTTTATAGACCGATGATAGAGCACTATAATCGCCAACAGAAAACATAGTGCCGCGTATATTATTTCTGAATCCATCGCTACCGGTCAGACAATCACGATTCAGTTGCGCCCAGTTGCCGCCCAGTTGCAAAGCAATGAAATCTCGCGATGTAACTTCCCAACTGCAAGCGGCTAAGCAGTCAAGTCTTCCAAGACGGCAAGCTTCTACATAACCGATATACATGACTATCATACATAACATTACCTAAATATTTGCATTATACATTAACCCAATAACCTTCTCTGATGCTCCAACTTGTCCATTATATACACTCTATCAATTCCCGCCAGAAACAGCCCCACCATCTTTACTCCTACAACCGTGCCAACTTGCGCGACCTCGCACCACTCGGGCACGACAGTTGCCAGCTCCCGCACGGCCAGTTCAACGTCTTGGGCAGTCATGACATGCTGACTACCTCGGATGCTATCCTGAACCGACCTGATTACCCGATGAAGCGCCATGGTTGTCGTGCCATGCAGTCCAACCCCTGTTTGCAGCTGCAACATCACATCAACCACGTGTCGCTGAGCTCGCTCGAGGGCCTTCAACCGAATACTGATGCTTGGGTCAGGTGCCTGGGCTGCAGCTAATGCTGCCATAGCCTCCTTGGCCTGGATCCTCTCTAGCAAAGTCGACTGCCTTTTGGCGACCGAACCCGCGAACTTTGGCGCGTCAGTCTTGATTCTGGTCTCGCCGCGGGCCAGCATCGATACCGTGGTCGCGTCCTTTTTCAGCTCATTGACTCGTTCGGGATGAGCGATTACAATCCGCGACGCAGGCAGCAGGCAGTGTGGCACAACAAGGCCAGAGCCGGCAGTGGCGAACTCATCGCACTTGCGGCAAAACTGGACTATCCGCTGCTCGGACGCTTGTGAGGACACGCCGTCAACCCCGGCAGCAAACTCGACTGTGAACAGCACAGCGCTGCCTATCCGCACCAAAACGTACATGTCGGGTGCCAGATATACAATCTTGCGGAGCATTGACAGCGAAAACGCATGCTTGCTCGCGGTCTCGACTCGTTGCTTCAAGTCGACAAATCTGAGCATCGTAAACGGCTGGTCGTTGCCGTAATGCAGCCACATGGTTTTATCCATATGCTTCTGCAGCAGCTTGAGCATGTCAATCTCAGTATAGTCTGGTACTCTAGCGTCCGCAAAAACTGTTGGCTCCTCGTTCTCGGTTTGTAGCTTGAGCTTCTTGCCGACGATTTTGGCCTCATCAAATACACCGGCGCCTCGCTTTGTAGCCTTGTATTTGTAGGACGTGATAAGGCTAGGACCTCTGTTCTCCTGCAGGCGTGCAATTGTTCTTGCCATTATGAAATAAAGAAAAGAGCAATAAGACCAAAGAGCAGAACGATTGAAACCGAAAATCTATTTGATGGTGGAGTTACGTGGGAAGTCCAAGTCCCCGGCGACTGGGGGGGACTATTTTAACGCGTCTCGACCGAGGGGGCTTCGCTCTCAACGCGTCGCGCTTTCCTAAATAGGCAATGAATAAATGTCCTCATGACTTCTGCGCCCGGCATTTAGGGCATTTTGAGCTGAAAAGCATTCGGCACTAATTATTGGCAGTTTTCCCGGGGTATTATTTATGTTTGTGTACATTTGATCCTCAGAGCGAGCTCGGGTGGCACATTGGAGTCCACCGGCTCCGTCTGTCAGCCATGAATGTAGAAATGCGTCGAGGTCTAAATTCTGAAATAGCTGAGAGGCTTGGTATTGATTGACGTAAGTGAGGTAACCTCAAGATGAAATAGCGCATTTTAGACTACATGTTGTAAATGATTACCAAGAAACGTCTTGTTCACTACGGAAAAAGTTCATAGCGGCTGCCGGTCACGTGCTCAGGCACCTATTTTCGAGGGCAACTTAGAAGGAGGTTTCGACGGCGTCAATGTTTGCTATTCCAGGCCAATATTGGCAGCCCAGCATCTGCGTATTTTGCTTGACATAAATACCGTCAATGAAGGCAGTTGTGCAACGTGTGTTGTCGGCGTCAGTCACCGTCGATGACGCCGTCGTGTCCAAGTAAGTGGGCTTGCCTGCGAGCGCGGGCGGCATGACCACGAACCACGAGAGGATGGGATCTAGATAGCTAAGCAACTTAAACAACAGGATTGGTCGAGGGCTGCTGGTGCTGATAGGCGTCGAACAAGGCGATACACAGACCGACGCGGACACAATGGCAGCCAAGATAGTCAAGCTTAAGATTTTTGCCAGTCCTGACGACAGCTCCGACGCGCTGCCTCGCCAGTGGGACAAGAGCGTGCTTGATGTCGCAGGCCAGGTTCTGTGTGGTAAGTTCTGTCCCTCCGCATGTCAGCAGGGCCTACCGAATGCTGATGATGTTCCGTCTCACATATAGTATCCCAGTTCACGCTGATGGCCAGCGTCAAGAAGAACAAGCCCAGCTTTCACCGTGCCGAGTCACGTGAGTAGCACCCCAGGCGGTTTTGCAGGATGCTCAAGCATCATGACTCTACGAAGGGCTAACAACTGCAGCGACAGCAGCCAAAGTGACATACGAGGCTACATTGGCTGCCATGCGGGCCTCGTTTGACGGCATGGCTAAGCCGACGACGACTGCGGCGGCGAGTGGGAGCCAAAGCCACGACGACTGGGTCCAGGACGGAGTGTTTGGAGCCAAGATGTTGGTCAGTCTTGTGAACGACGGACCGGTGACGGTTGAGCTGTCAACCAAATAGCTGTCCCGTCCCGGATGATCGTGTTGAGCGGGATAGGATGGAAATTATTCGGTCCCGCACTGTAAAAGTGGTAGTGCATTTCCGACAGAAGGCGTGATTCTTCGGTTTGTCCGAAGCGCTAAACCGCGGCGGAGGCGCTCGCGGTGCTGTCGTTTGGCGGCTCATTTCCCTTATAAAGGTGTCGCTGTCGGTCTTCCGGCGGACGTGGGATTGATTGTATATTAGACTGTCGAAGTAGATATTAGATTCCGGTTCGTTGTACATGTAAGATTGTTACGGAAAACAGTATTGCACCCCGGGGTCGTGGATACTAGAGAACAGATATGATGAGTTCCGCCGAGGACGACATGCCGACCCAGGCCGCAGGCGAGCCAGCGCTGGCGGCAGAATTTGACAACGACGACAAGAAGTATACTACGGACGGCAGAGATACGCTAGCAGATTTGGAGAAGATTGCTACCGAAAAGGCTCAATCACCACGTCGAGACGAAGATGATGAAGACGACGACGATGAAGACGACGGAGATTACAAGAAGCGTGGGAGTGCGATTCCGGTGAGTGTTCGTGGCGGGGTGACCCCCCTTAATATGGTGGACTCAACATGTGTTAATCAAAACAGGCAGGCAGACCTCCGGCTCTGTCTGATCTGAGCAACAATCTTGTTGGCTGGGAGTCACTGTCGGATCCAGAAAACCCTCAGAACTGGCCACGGAAGCGGAAGCTGTGGACCCTGACGACTGCTCTCGTGATCGCGTTCACGGTGCCGTTGGGATCGACGATTATCGCTCCCGGACAGGCGGTTTTGGCCGCCGAGTTTGGCGTGACGAGCAAGACGGTGCAGCAGTTCATTGTGTCTGCATACGTGCTCGGCTTTGGCTGGGGCCCGATGCTGTTTGCGCCGCTGTCGGAAATGTATGGCCGCAAGTACGTGATTGCGACATCAAGCCTGCTGCTGTGCACGCTGTCGCTAGGATGTTCCGAAGCCCACTCCATCGGCGTGTTCTTGGCGTTCAGAGTGTTGTCGGGCATCTTCGGCTGTGCCGGCATGGCCGTCGGCGCCGGCACGATTTCCGATCTCTACAAGCCGGAGGAAACCGGCCGGTCGGTAGGAATATTCCTGCTGGGGCCGGTGCTGTCGCCCGTGATGGCGCCGCTGCTGGGCGGGTTCATTACCGAACGGACCAACTGGCGGTGGCCGTTGCGGGTGGTGGAGGTGATGGCGTTCGTGATGGCGCTGGTGTTTTTCTTCGTGGTGCGCGAGACCAACGCCCAGGTGCTGCTGCGACGCAAAGCCCGGCGGCTGCGGAAGACCACCGGCAATCCGGAGCTGATCTCGGTGATTGACTCGAGGCAGAAGATGGAGTCGGCGTACCGCAAGTTCATCGTAAACCTGTCGCGGGCGGCCCGGCTGCTGGTGACGTCGCCGGTGGTGCTGTCGATGGCGTGCTACATGTCGCTGGCGTACGCGTTCATGTACTTTTTCTTCACCACGATTGCGCCCGTGCTGGAGGGACGGTACGGGTGGTCGGTGGAGATCACCGGGGTGGCCTACACCGCGGTCGGCGTCGGCACCTACCTGGCGACGTTGTCGGTCGGCCAGACCAACGACAAGCTAGTGCAGCGGTTGACCGAACGCAACGGCGGCGTGCGCATGCCTGAGTACCGTCTGGGCCCGATGGTGATTGGCAGCATTTGTCTGCCGATAAGCATGTTCTGGTACGGCTGGGCGGTCGAGGCTCGGGCCCACTGGATGCTGGTGATCATCCCCATGGCGCTGATGGGGTTCGGCCTGATCTCGTCGCTGATGCCGATCCAGGCGTACCTGATTGACCTCTACGGACCGCTGGGTGCAGCTGCCTCGGCCACGGCCAGCATGAACTGTCTTCGGTGTACGGCAGCGGCGTTCCTGCCGCTGTGCGTGCCGGAGGTGATCTCAAGGCTCGGCTACGGCTGGGGATACTCGGTGTTTGGATTCGTTGGCTTTGGGTGCCTGACCACGACGTCAATTCTGTTTGTGACCATGGGCAAAAGGATGCGCCAGCGGTTCCCGCCTAAGATCTAAGCCGTACACATCAATCGCACGACATCATTTATTATGCATTAGGGATGGCTTTCGTTGTTTTAGTTACATATAATTAGATGTATATCACCACAACCCAGTAGCTGTCATTGATCCTCATTGATTCTCATTGACTGGCGTTGATTATCGTTGACTGACGTTGCCCGGCAAGCTTCTGTCGCATCCCATTATTTCTGATGATAATGATGATGATAATGATGACCGTCGGGTTGTCCGAGCCACCGGCCAACGCCGGGGCCGCAGCGGCCCCGGCAGCCAAACCACCAATGATAAGCACCGCAGATAACGCGATAATGGCGATAGCTGATAGGCTCCGTCGGCGCCGGCGCTTTGTTTGCAGCGCGAATTGGTGGACTAAGCAACTAGAGTTGGGGCCGGAGCTACCCAGGTTTTGTGCATCTCGGTGTGAACTGGAACAGGCTGGCGGTGGTTTTGTTATTATCACCCATCCTCGCTGCGAGGCCGGCATATGCCACACTGCAAGAGCATTTTATAGGCGCAATAGAATTGATAGGCTTAATTGACGCAATAAAAACTTGGCAAGAGCTCCTGTTTTATGGTTACCAAATAGATATTCCCTCGTTGTCATCAAAAAGCGATCAGTATTTGCTCGCTCGGACGGTCTCGTATTCGCGATTAGAGAGGGCCGGGTCGTGCGCCGCAACCGTGCCCGGCCCGTCGTTCTCCACAAACACTACGCGTGAGGTTCGAGGGCCAAGATGGCACACATATATATATAATAGGCACGCACGACATTGGGGGTGGTGAATGGTCGTCTCGTCGTGGAGTGCTTGGCGACAAACAACTGTCATGGGCGACGACGACGACGACGACGACGACCACAGAGGTGTGAACGAGTTTGCCGCTGCATTGTCGCTGGCACTGGCCAGCAATGACGACCCTGACGACGACGGTGTCGATAGTGCCAGCACCACCACCGGCGGCGGCGGCGGCTTGACGAAGATGGGTACAGCCGTGGCGGTGGTCGCTGTGAACGAGGTAGATGAGGTGTCGACATCAGATTCAGACGGCATGGCGACTCTCGGTGCAGGCACGTATGTCTACGATGACGACGAGGTTGACGACGATGTCGGAGACGGCCGAGGTCGGCCTGGGCACGGAAGGTACACCTCGTTCAACGGGACAGCTCCGCATGGCACAGAAACGCCGCTGCTGTCGTCCAAAGCTGCTCAGCTGCTTTCGTCGTTCATGACTGCGTCGACAACCCACCACCGCGGCAAGTCGATTGACTCTGCCTACTCGGTCCGGGCGGCAGGCCTGCTTGACGACTACGACGATGATGATGATTATGATGGTCGCGGCAACAACAATGATGACCAGAGAAATTCGATACTGCCTACGATTCATAGATTACGAGCACAATATCTGATTGGCGACAACGCACCTCCGTGTGACTGGTCGCTGGCCGAGGTTGACGACGACGAGCTGGGGTCGATGTCGTCGGCGGCCACGCGGGCATTCTACAGCCACCAGAACGAACTGATCCAGCGGTTCCGGGAGATAGACGCGCTGCTGGACAGCAACATTTCACACCACATGCTGCGGGAATATGACGGTAGTGTGATAGGCCGACGACGGCCCGGTAATACCCCGGCAAACATTGACGAGGAGTCGCGGGCGCTGCTGGACGTGGCCGACCGCGACGCCCATTCCGGCGTGGTGATGCTGGCGGTGGTGGTCAACTTCCTCATCAACGTGTTTCTGCTTTCTGGCAAGACCGCGGTAGCGGTCTTGACAAACTCGATCTCAGTAATTGCGTCTCTGGTCGACTCGGCCCTGGACTTTGTCTGCACGTCGATCATCTGGGCCAGCACGTCGATGGTCGGCTCGTCGTCGTCGCCGTCGGTCCGCCGCCGGTACCCGGTCGGCCGGTCGCGGCTGGAGCCGATCGGGGTGCTGATTTTCTCGGTGATTATCATCTTTTCGTTTTTCGAAGTCGCGGTCGAGGCCGTCGACCGGCTCTACAAGGGCCCCCGGCAGCCGGTGTTTCTGGGCCTGCCGTCGTTTGTCATCATGGTGCTGGCGGTCGTCACCAAGCTGTTTGCCTGGCTGTGGTGCCGCTCGATCGAGTCGTCTGCGGTGCAGGCGCTGGCCCAGGATGCGATGTCAGACATCGTGTTCAACATCACCTCGATCCTGTTCCCGACCATCGGCTACAGTCTCGGCATCTGGTGGCTGGACCCGGTCGGCGCGCTGGTGCTGTCGGTGTACATCATCCGGCAATGGGTCGACACCACGCTCGAGCACATCCGCCATCTCACGGGCGTGGCCGCTACTGACGACGACAGCGCCGTGATCATGTACCTGTGCACCCGGTTCGGCCGGTCCATCAAGCACGTCACTGCCCTCACGGCGTACTACGTGGGCGACAAGCTCCAGGTCGAGGTCGACATCGTCGTCGACGAGACCCTCAAGCTGCGCGACTCTCATGACCTGGGAGAGGCGCTGCAGTATGCCATCGAGGCGCTGCCCATGGTCGAGCGGGCCCATGTCCATCTCGACTACCGGCATGACAACTTCACCGGCCACATTTCGCGATAGACAACAGCAAGGCATGCCAAGCTGGGTTCAACAACACCGTTAGAGCGCATAGATAGAAGTGTATGATAATGAAGTAATAGACAGTAATTTGGCCAATATTCATATCTAATAAACTTTTGCCAGCTCTAGCTCTAGCTCCTCCGCCGCCTACTCCGCCTCCGCCGCCGCCACCACCAACCCCTCGAACCCGGTGCCAGCAATACTGAGTGCGTTTTCGTGCATCACGAACGCGAATTCTCCCGGCAGCGTTTTTGTCGCTGCCGGGGCATGATTCGGTGAGCTATTCAACAGAGGGCGTCAAAGCGAACACAATTGCCACGACATTGCGACCATGAAGCCCGCTGTGCCTTCGTTTTCGTCTTCGTTGGCACTGCTGTCGTCGTCGTCGTCGTCGTCGTCGTCGAGGAAGTTTGCATTCAGAGCTGCTGCCGGTGGTTGCAGCCGGGTAACGCCGTTGGGCCGGTCGGTTTCGTCGCTAGCGAATCGATCACCATTACGACCAGCAGCAGTAACTGCGCCGTCATCATCAATTCGTTCTTCAGGCTCGATCTATCGTGCCAGACCTGCTTTCAAACTCTCTAGTCGCATCTCAGCGCTGCACTACGCCTGTCACAAACACAGATCACTGCTGAAAGACGACATGCTCGACGTTAGTGTTGCAGGTGGAAGCTCGTGGGTATTCCCGGTTCCATAGGATTCGAGGTGGTTGTGATTTGTCTAACATTCCATAGTGCTCCCGGTGACCGGGAGATTCTCCCTCAGAATGTGAAGCCGTTGAACTACGATCTCACGCTCGAGCCTGATTTCGAAAAGTTTACCTTTGAAGGAACTGAAATCATTACGTGAGTGGAGCCGGCGCCGGGAATCATTGACTCGGCAATCGGTTGGCTGACTTTTTTACAGGCTGGCGGTCAATGACGAGTCAACTGAAATCGTGCTGAACGCGCTCGAGATCACGATCCATTCGGCAGAGGTCAGCGTCGGCGATTCGACCCTGAAGGCGTCGTCGACGACGTTCGACGACGACAAGCAGACGGTGACGTTCAAATTCGATAGTGCCATGCCTGCCGGCGCCGAGGCATTTTTGAAGATCGTCTTCACCGGCATTCTTAACGACAAGATGGCGGGTTTCTACCGGTCGTCGTACACCGCCGCCGACGGCTCGACCAAGTATCTCGCCACGACCCAGATGGAGCCCACCGACTGCCGCCGCGCGTTCCCGTCGTTTGACGAACCGGCACTCAAGGCCACGTTCGACATCACGTTGATTGCCGACACCAGCCTGACGTGCTTGTCGAACATGAACGACGTGTCTACCACTGCGCTGGACGGTAACCGCAAGGCTGTCAAGTTCGCCCGCACGCCGCTGGTATCGACCTACCTGGTCGCGTTCATCGTCGGAGACCTGCGATACGTGGAGTACACCAAGTTCCGGATCCCGGTCCGGGTCTACGCCACACCCGGTCTCGAGTCCCAGGGCCACTTCTCGTGCGAGCTGGCGGCCAAGACGATCGATTTCTTTGAGAAAACGTTTGACATGCCGTACCCGCTGCCGAAGATGGACATGGTCGCGATCCCTGATTTCTCCGCCGGCGCCATGGAGAACTGGGGGTTGATCACCTACCGCGTAGTCGACCTGCTGTTTGACGACGAAACGTCCGGCGCCGCCACTAAGCAGCGCGTGGCCGAGGTCGTCCAGCACGAGCTTGCCCACCAGTGGTTCGGCAACCTGGTGACCATGGACTGGTGGGAAGGCTTGTGGCTGAACGAGGGATTCGCCACCTGGATGTCGTGGTTCTCCTGCAACGAGTTCTACCCGGACTGGAAGGTGTGGGAGTCGTACGTGGTCGACAACCTGCAGTCGGCGCTGCGTCTCGACGGCTTGCGGTCGTCGCACCCGATCGAGGTGCCGGTCAAGCGGGCTGACGAAATTAACCAGATTTTTGATGCCATTTCCTACTCCAAGGGATCGTGCGTGTTGCGGATGGTGTCCAAGTTCCTGGGCGAGGAAACGTTTATTGCCGGCATCCGGGTCTATCTCAAGCGTCACCAGTACGGCAACACCCAGACCGGCGACCTGTGGGCAGCTCTGTCGGAGGTGTCAGGAAAGGACGTGCCGAAGCTGATGGACGCGTGGACGAAGCATGTCGGATACCCGGTGGTTACCGTCACCGAGAACCCGGATGGCAGCAGCGTCACGGTGAAGCAAAACCGGTTTTTGACTTCTGGTGATGTCAAGCCTGAAGAGGACGAAGCGATCTATCCGATCGCACTGGGACTGCGCACCAAGGACGGGGTTGACGAGTCAATCATGCTTGACACCCGCGAGGCCACGGTGCCGATTCCTACCGGAACCGAGTTCTTCAAGATCAACGCTGACCACGCCGGCATTTTCCGAACCGCGTACTCTTCTGACCGGTTGTCGGCTCTCGGCAAGCAAGGCAGCCTGCTGTCGGTTGAGGATCGCGCAGGCTTGGTTGCTGATACCGGCGCGCTTGCGGCGTCCGGGTACCTATCGACCGACGGTTTGCTGGGCCTGGTGGCGGGCTGGAAGGACGAGCAATCGTTTGTTGTGTGGGACGAGATCACGTCGCGGATTGGAGCGGTGCGGACCGCGTTCATGTTTGAGGACAAGGCGATTCTTGACGGCCTCAAGGCGTTCCAGCGTCAGCTGGTGGTGCCGAAAGCGGTGTCTCTGGGGTGGACGTTTGACAAGAGCGTTGGCCACGTTGAGCAGCAGTTCAAGGCGCTGATGTTTGGCTCTGCCGGCGGTGCCGAGGATCCGGCGGTGCTGGTGGCGGTGAAGACGCTGTTTGCGCAGTACGCTGCCGGCGACAAGAAGGCGCTGCACCCGAACATCAAGGGCACCGTGTTCCGGCTGGCGATCTACCACGGCGGCGAGGCCGAGTGGGACGTGGTCATGAAAACCTATCTCGACCCGGTCAACTCTGACGAGAAGAACACGGCGCTGCGCAACATCGGCTACACCAAGAACCCGAAGCTGATTGCCAAGACGCTGGACCTGATTCTCGACAGCAAGCTTGTGCGCCCGCAGGACCTGTATCTGCCGATGGCGGGTCTGCGTGGCACCAAGGAGGGCACGGTGGCGCTGTGGGAATGGACCAAGGCCCACTGGGACGACATCGAGAAGCTGCTGCCGCCGGGGCTGTCGATGCTGTCTACCGTGGTCACGCTGACGACGTCCGGGTTTGCCAGCGACGACAAGGTCGCCGACATCGAGGCGTTCTTTGCCGGCAAGAACACCAAGGGCTACGACAAGGGTCTGGCGCAGTCGCTGGAGAGCGTCAAGTCCAAGATTGCCTGGGTCAACCGCGACCGGGACGTGGTGCGCCAGTGGCTGGCGCAGAACAAGTACTTGTGACCCGCAAGCAAAAACTGTAAGCGTATCGCAAGCGTATCGCAAGCGTATCGCAAGCGTATCGCAAGCGTATCGCAAGCGTATCGCAAGCGTATCGCAAGCGTATCGCAAGCGTATCGCAAGCGTATTGTGAATATAAGCCAATCACGGTAGCTATTATATTACGTAGAACAAAAAACAACAAAAAACAAAAAAAAAACCCAACTCCTCTCGGGGGCAATTCCCGCTATCGACGATACATGGTGATGCGGACAAATCACGTTTGGTTTCCGTGGCCTCAGCGGAACTCGGAAAAGTCGGTAATGATAATGTTTCGGCGCTGGAACAATGTAAATCCTAAACCGGTTGGGGTTCGCGGCGGCGGCGGCGGCGACGACGAGGGCAGCGAAACAAGCGGCGGGGGAGAAACCACGAAAGTTGCCACGACGAACCGGGCTTGGAGAAGAACCGTAAGGCAAACCAGCGACCGTTTGCGAGTTCCCGCACGCCCAGCAGATATCGTGGGACAGTGGAAATTTTGGGCTGGTGACGACGATCCCACGCTTGCTCATCCCGATAGCGATCGCTGTCTTGTTTGGCATCAGAAACAGACGCTCGGCCCGGGATGGAGGAGAGGGCCCAGCTCGATGCTGCCGTGACACCACCACGAGACTCAGTAGACACTGCCGGTGGTGGTGATGGTGGTAATGGTGGTGATGGTGGTGGTGGTGGTGGTGGTGTCGCCCGACGAGGCACGCTGGAGGTACGGGCAGAACATCACTCTGCAGACGAAGACAGGACGACGAGGTTCATGACAAGACTAGGTGGCAGCGGCAGTGGTGGTGGTAGCAGCAGCAGCGACGAGGTTTCTGGTATTACCCCGGTGGTGGTGCGTCGACGAGCGTCGATTTCGTACGGCCAGTTGGCTAGTCTGGCTGCTGCAGGTACCACCGGCCAGCTGCCGAATCACCATGCCGAAGTGGTGGGGACTGATATCAAGAGCGGCAAGGCGGTGCCTCAGGCTCGGGCCATCCAGGTCGCCGATGATATCCTCAAGCTGCAGACAGAGAAGTCGTCGCGCGCCAGCGGGGATGGTGTTGGGGAATCCACCACCCTAGGCTTGTTTTCGCACGAGCCATTGGATGAATCGAGCGCCTCGTCCGTGTCAGACACTGGCGCTGCTGCCAAGGGTGCCAAAGCAGCCAAAGCAGCCAAAGGAGCCAAGGAAAAAACCAAATCCGCCAGGTATCGAAGACGGATGCGGAAAGGATCCAGGCATCGTGCAGATCAAGCCGATTCTTTTTCTCCTTCTGCTTCACACATCAACGGACCGTCTCTGCGACGGCCGTCGTTGACGATGTCGACGACAAGCCCATTGCCGATAACCACAGATCGAAGCCGGCAGGCCAGCCTGGCAAGTAACCTCAGCAAATCTACCTCAGCCACGGCGTCATCGTCTTCGTCTAGCAAAGTCAAGTACAATCTTTCCCTGACAGCGGAGTGGAGTCAGATCCTGGCGCTCATGAAGCGTTACAAAGGCGTTTTCCGAGGTTGGGCAAAATTTCACACTGCTACCGCTCGTGGCAGGTTAGTTTTGACTTTTTTGCTTCTTATTCTCTCTCTTTTTTTTTTTTTTTTGACTAATGGTAGTGGTTATTGTTACACAGAGGAATTCTCTGGTGGCTTGTTATTCGAACAGAAGGAATCGGCGGTGGTGCTGATTGGCGATCTCCGCGGTTGCAAAGTGTCGATGGTGGCAGACTCGACAACCGCGATCCGGGTCGCGTCCGTCAAAGATACCGACAACTATGTCGTGCTCGACTGCGCCACTCCCGAGTCTTTCTTCAAATGGCTCGCGGTCTTGCTTTCGTGGTCGCCGCTCCGCGGCGCTGGCATATCAGAGAAACTGATGCGGTTCAGGTACCCACGACTCGACACCAAGTCTTCAGGAGGACCAAGTCCAATCCTAGAAAAGAAGCCGACGGCGGCTTCAGCTGCCGGACCGACCGTGCGAACCCTCAAGGTCGGCCAACTGGAGATATGGGATCCGGCGGCTGCCCAAACCAGTATTCGCAAATCAAAACAGCCGTCCGGCATGATCAGCAAATGGATCAAAGCATCGTGCATGCTCAAATCTAACGGCGACTTGCAGATCTTCCCCGATAACTTGCCACAACAACAACAACAACAACAACAACAACAACAACCTAGATCGTCGTCTTCTGGGACCACGACCGAGAGTTTTTATGGCAGCTCGTCCGGGGCTACCAGTGCAACCAACCTGGCAAACAACATCCTGTTTGCATCCGAATCCCTAGTAATTCCTATGTCCACCGTGCGGCGATCTGCCGTGCAGATTGTAAACCCGTCCCTGACCGAACGAGACAACTGTTTGGTGGTATACATCAAGACGATCGCCACTAATCCCCAACAAAACGACGATAGCCCATCCGAAGGGGGCGGCGGCGGCGGCGACCACAAGATCACCGCGTCGGTGTCAAAATCGTCACGGATCATCGTGACGCCGATCTACTTGTCGTTTGATTCAAAGGTCAATTTTGAAGTATGGTTTGTATTACTACGGACGCTGGCGTTGCCAGAATTATACGGTCCCGACACCGGAAGTGTCGCGGGCGCATTCCGGCAGCATCGAATTGTCACGATGCGGATTGTCGAAGCGCGAATATTATGGCCCCGGGGACCGACGATATCACCAGAAGCGTCGCTGGCGTCTAAATCAGTCGACACTTATATCGACATCTGCTTCAATGACCGATTACGGGCCCGGACGCGCATCAAATACTCCACACCGAAACCGTTCTGGCGAGAAGATTTCGTGTTTCCGTAAGTTCTATGTGCTCCATGCTATTATTCAATGCTAATCAAAGGGATCTACCGTTTCTGGTGAACTCGCTGCGACTGGACCTGAAACAGAGACACAAACGCAATCACGAGTATGGTGCCGACCCGGTGCTGGGATCGTTGACAATCTCGATCGATGAACTGCACAAACAGGCTGATCTGGAGCGATGGGTGCCTCTGTACAACAGCAGCCGCGGATACAGTGGTAAGACAGCCGAGGTGTTTGTCAAGATCGGGGTTCTGGAGGCAGTCGTGCTGGCGGCCCGGGAGTACAACCCGATCACGAAGCTGCTGCTTGATTTCGGCAACAAGCTCACCATCGAGCTGTCTACTCTGACTGGAGATCTGAAAAAGCTGCCTGGCACACTGCTGAACATTTTCCATGCCGAGGCCAAGGCCACGGATTGGATCATCTCTCTGGCGGAAAACGAGATCGGCGACTCTCTGACGGAAGGAAGCGGCGCCGTATCGGTTTCCGAGCCCGCATTTTTATCGCCGCCGTTTTCGCCAGCTCCGGACGGTCCGAACCCATTAATGCTGCCGGTTTCTGCCACCAGGACCAGATCGGTTGACGAATCGTCAGACAGTGCTGGCGCCAGCACGCTGTCGCCCGGTACGTTGTCGCCTTCGTCGATTGCCGACACCAAGTCGCTTGACGTTGCTACTGCTGCTACTGCTGCGGGAATCGGATCTACGCGAGGGCAAAATCCTACCCTGGCCGATGCCAACCTGCTGTTTCGAGGCAATTCGCTTCTGACCAAGGCTCTGGATGCTCACATGCGCGTGGTAGGGACTGAGTACTTGACGCTTTGTCTGGGAGACGTGCTGCAACGGATCGTAAGAGAAGACGGGCAGTGTGAGGTTGATCCGTCACGGCTGAGACCTGGCCAGAGATTAGAAGATAGCTGGGCGCGATTGGATCGGTACATGACCGACGTGTGGGACTGCATCCGAGTATCTGCCAACGCATGCCCGGCCAGCTTGCGGCGAATCTTTCACAACATCCGAATCCTGATCGAGAACAAGTTCGGCGACTTTCTCATGTCGGCTTCGTATTCCGGCGTTTCCGGGTTTTTGTTTTTGAGATTTTTCTGCCCGGCAGTTTTGAATCCAAAGCTGTTTGGCCTGGTGAAAGATCACCCCCAGGGCAACGCGCAACGGACGCTGATGTTGATTGCGAAAGGTCTGCAGGGCCTCGCCAACCGGACCCATTTCGGCAACAAGGAACCTTGGATGGAGCCGATGAACGCGTTCCTGAACCGTCACCTGCACGAGGTCAAGGAGTTCATCTTGCAGGTGTCGACGTGGCGGACGAAAGTGTACGGTGCCAACACCGACACGGGAGAAGTCCAGGTGCTGAGAGCCGAAGACGGATTGACGGACGATCTGGACGACAGCGAAGACGCGGCGTCGGATAGGTCGATGGCGGCGATCTCGTATCGGCTGCCGAAGACGATCATGGCCAGGCTGCCTCATGCGTTCAAAGACTCAGCGCCAACGCTGCCGTATCTGATTGACAAGCCGGCGGCGGTTGCTCAGTTGGTGGATATCTGGTTGTCGTGGTATGATGCCAAGGCGGCAGCCCGCCGGGCCGAGTTTAGTACCGATAGCGGTGACGACAAAGCGTCGACTGAGTATGATGAGGACGATGAGGACGAGGATGACGACGACGACGACGATGAAATGTCGGCGTCTTCGATAGCAGAGATTGTGGAGAGGCTGCCGGATACATACATTACTGATGACGATGTGTCAGACGACGACGACCTACGGCGGCGTAGAAAGCACCGAGCCAACGGAGAGGCAGGCACGGCGCACGCGGTTCCCATCGACGGGATATCAGAAGACATGCCTTCGGGGTTGAAGTTCAGCGGCGCGATTCTTGATTTCCATCGCGAGTGCCAGCGGCTGCGGGCCGAGATCCAGAAGCTGAAGTACAAATCGTCGATCCCGGAGATTCCCAGCGAGGTCCCGGACGAGACGTGGGATTACTTTGTGGCGAACTTTGTCAACACGTCCGAGTTCCATTTCGTGAAACGCGGGTCAGCTTTGAAATCGTTATTCCTCGACCAGCAGCCGTCTGGTTCTGGTGGTGCCGATCCTGACGACGCCGACGTGTCGAACGACGACGAAGCACCAGGACGGCGTAGTTTCGACAACGAACAGGATGAGTACTCGTACTTCCCTGCTCCGCAACCACCGTCGCAGCAGTCGCAGTTTCTGTCGCCGCCGTTGTCGCGGGGGTCTACATCTGGCAGTATCAAAACCCGGCATGGGTTGACGACACGCCGGCGAGACCTGTCGCCGCACTCGATCTCAGGCTCGTTGTCGGAGTCTTCCGGAGGAACTGCCACCGGCACCGGCAACACCGGTGCCACCAACTCAGGCCACGGCGGTGGTGGTGGTGGTGGTGGCACAGGTACCAGCACCAGCACCAGCAGTACCGCCGGCGGTTCGGCAGCACAGCAGGGCAATGCCGTCACGAGAGGTCTAGAAACGATCCAGCGCAAGTCCAAGTCGCTGAGATTACAACCAGCCTGGCGTAAGCTACTAGGCCAGGGTTCGTCGCAGACTACAACAGCACCAGCCGGCGAGGCAGCAGCAGCAGGAGACGGCGGAGGTAGTGGAGGTAGCGGCGGCAGCTCTAGCCACAGTTCGACCAAACGATGATTGGAAGAGACGACAACAGTTGTAAATATTTTTTTTTATTTTTAAGGACGGAAGGGCTTGATATTCATGATGTTTGAGGCGTGCGTTGTGTATAATTTGTATGATTATATCCTGTTAACGGGATCATTCTTTCCGTCATCGAATCGTCGAGAAAAAAAAAAAAATTCGTGCCCCCCCCTGAGTAGGCGCCCTGAATTTGTGACTGAATTGAACCACGATGTTCGCGATTGTTCGTTGGGCATAGCAGCACAAGCATAGCAGCAGATTAATCGCAGGATAATAGTGAGAGTTTAGATCAAAGATGTCAAAGTCGTACACGTTTTTTGATATTTCAATTGGCGGCCGGGCCAAAGGTCGGATTATCTTCGAGCTGTTCGGGGATGGTAGGTGGGAATTGATGATGAACTGATGAGCATGAATTGACTTGATAGTTGTACCGAAGACGGCGGAGAATTTCCGAGCGTTGTGCACGGGAGAGAAAGGGGTTGGACAGACGGGGAAGCCATTGCATTACAAGGTAGGTGGGAGGGGTTTAACTGAGATTGAATTGAGGATACTGATTGCAAGGGCTCGACGTTTCACCGGGTGATTAAGAAGTTCATGATCCAAGGCGGCGACTTCACAGTCGGCAACGGCACCGGCGGGGAATCGATCTACGGCGAGAAATTTGATGACGAGAACTTTGACATCAAGCACTCGGAGCCGTTTCTGCTGTCGATGGCGAACTCGGGGCCCGGCACGAACGGGTCCCAGTTCTTCGTGACCACGGTGCCGACGCCGCATTTGGACGGCAAGCACGTTGTGTTTGGCAAAGTTTTGTCGGGCCGGAGCGTTGTGCGTGCGATTGAAAACACTGCGACTTTGTCTGGCGACGTGCCGGTGGCGACGGTGGTGGTCGAGGACTGCGGCGAGATCAGTGGTGAAGACGCCGCGGCCCACAGCGAGGTTGCGACCCGGCTGGCGCTCGGCGACGACTCTGGCGACGTGCTGGAAGACTTCCCCGAGGACGAGGCAAAACTCGCGGGAGAGAACCGGTCGGCGGAGAACCTGCTGGCGCTGGCGACGGTGATCAAGGACCTGGGCTCGGCGGCGTTCAAGACCGGCAAGCTGGCGCTGGCGCTGGACAAGTACGAAAAGGCGCTGCGGTACCTGAACTACTTTTCGCCTGACGACTCTGAGCCGGCGGCGGCAGGGTTTGCCAGGCTCAAGGTGTCGCTGCTGCTCAACCTGGCGCTGGTGCTGCTCAAGCTCGATCGACCTGGCGACGCCATCACCGCCGCCGACAACGTGCTGGAGCTGCCGGCGGCAAGCCTGACTGACGGTGATCGTGCCAAGGCCCTGTACCGCCGTGGGGTTGGTCATAGCAGGACCAAGAACGAGGACGGAGCGATCGAGTCGTTCACGGCTGCGCTCAAGCTCGTCCCCGCTGACAACGCCATCCTCCACGAGCTTGACCACGCCAAGAAGAAGGTTGCAGTGCGGAAGCAGCGCGAGCGGGCCGCCTATGCTGGTTTCTTCTCCAAGTAGTATCAAACACCAGTAACATCATGCCAAGTAATAACAAACACCAGTAACATCAAACACCAGTAACATCAAACACCAGTAACATCAAACACCAGTAACACCAATGCCAAGTAATGTCAAACACCAAGTAATATCAAACACCAGTAACCGCTTGATCGGTTCAACATGCAGTCCAGCAACCATACTTGGCGGAATCAAGCTACATGCATACCTTCACTACCGATGCCTTATTAGCTAATCGGCCACTAAGCAAAAATGACCCCCACAGCCGTCGGGACCAAACACCCGCCGGGGGGGGGGGGCGCGGCTGGCGGCGGAGCGGCGCCCCCGCAAAACTGGGAGCGCCCCGGCGGCATATAAATCCGCCCGGCGAACGTATAAAAATGGGTTACCGCCGGCACGTCTTTTACCTTGTTGTCTGCATTGTTGTCTGCAACCAGTATCAGTTTTTATGATGAGTCCCGCAATTTCTCGACCGCTTGTTCCCGGAATCTACGTGCCGACGTCGACGTTCTTTACCCCCGAGGACGAGATCGACGTCGCCACGACTGGCAAGCATGCCGTCCGCCTCGCCGAGGCCGGCTGCGTCGGCATGGTCACGCTGGGCTCCTACGGTGAAGGCATCAACCTGTCGCCAGCGGAGCGCTCCCAGGTCACGGCTGCCACCCGCAGCGGCCTGGACGAGGCCGGGTTCACGTCGGTGCCGGTCATTGCCGGCGTGACCGACCAGTCCGTGAAGGGCGCCATCAGCCTGTGCGAGGACGCCGCCAAGGCCGGCGCCGACGCCGTTCTCATGGTGTCGACGAGCTACTACCGGGCCATGGTCGACGACCGCATGATCACCGACTTCTTCACCGGCGTCGCCGACGGCTCCCCGCTGCCGATCATCATCTACAACTACCCGGGCGTCACCGCCGGCGTCGACCTGTCGTCGGAGCTCATGGTCGAGCTCGGCCAGCACCCCAACATCATCGGCACCAAGTTCACCTGCGGCAACTCTGGCAAGCTCGCCCGGGTCGCCGCCGCGACCAAGTCCGTCAGCCCGCTGTACCCTGCCAACTCGGCCGCCGACGGCGGCTTCCTGTGCATCGCCGGCATGGCCGACTTCCTCACCCAGGCGCTGGCCGTCGGCGGCACCGGCGTCATCTCCGGACCGGCCAACATCACCCCCAAGATCGTCGTCAGGGTCTACAACCTGTTTGCTGCCGGCAAGTACGCCGAGGCATTCGAGGCCCAGCGTCTGCTGTCGGACTCGGACTACAACCTCACCAAGCTCGGCCCCCACGGCACCAAGGCCTGTCTCCAGGTGTTTTTCGGCTACGGCGGCTTGTCGAGACGGCCGTTGCCGCAGCTGTCGTCCGAGGCGGACCTGGCTGACATCAAGGCCAAGGCCCAGAAGTACATTGACTTTGAAAACAAGCTGTAATCTTTGGTTTAATACATCATTCTACTATCCCATCATCAGCCCGTTCCATCATGTCCGCAAGCGACTTCCGCATCACGTGAGTATAAATCACAACTCGAGGGCTCGTTCTTCAATGGTTGGCAGTCAAATTTATCAACTCAAGTGTAAATCACTTGCTTTTGTGCATGAGAACGACAGCACGTATCGGCGTAAAAGCTTTTCTGGTTCAAAATTATTCTTTTTTTTTTTTTTTTTCCCTCCTCCTGCAAATCACGTGACCCGGCATTGAGGAATTCCTCGGTTTGTCAATTATAAACCGGGACGAGTCAACGACGACCAGTAGCGTCAAATAAGACAATAATCATCGCCCGGCGGACACATTAGTAATGGCGAATCCAGTCGCGTTCATAATCGTCGTCAGCATTCTTCTTCTCGGCGTGATCTTGATGCCGGTGCTGTCCGGCGTCGGCAAGTTCGAGATCGCCAAACCGAAGCCTCGGGACGGAGCCCGGCGTCGCAAATTGAACGATGATAGCAACAGCAGCAGCAACGAAGCTACGGCACTGGCGACTGGTCGCAGTAGCAGGCCGGTCAAGTTCCAGTTGAAAAGTACGACCACGTCAGCGCTGAAATACGCTAAAGAGCATCCTGAGCAGGATCAGGACGACGACAGTGTACCGGGCGGTGTACCGGATGGTGTCAAGCCAAGGACAACATATCAGGTTTAAAATCACGACCACGACAGACAGAATGTAGAGGAAATGTATTATTATATTACAAATCAAGCCCAAATTATCGTAACACCACCAAAAAAAAAAAAAAAACTAAAAACCTAAAATAAAAGGCCCATTGCGGTCGTAACTGCTGAGCATGAGCTTACGGGCTGACACGGAGGCTAAGTGAGTCCCGCCGACAGCTGGTCGTAACTTCGCTGGATGGTCTCGCCCAATGTCAGCACGTTCACGTTCGGACTGGCCGGATTGCAATCAGACTTTCCATCTGCACCTGAACAACCTGGATTCGGTAAAATGCTGTGCACCGGTTTGTCCGGTGCAGCAGCGTCGACGACATCAGCATAGCTGTAGAACGGAAGTCGGTGGACAGAGCTTGCTGACGACCCTGCCGCGGCTGAATCGTCAGCAGCGGTTGAAAACGACGCTCGTCGTGCTTGGGAAGATGCCGACGAGGAGCATGATAGAACCGATGGCGACTTGGTGCTGGCTGCTGATGATGACGACGACCCGTCGAGGGTGGCGGTTGTTGATCCGGCAATGCTGACGACATGCACCGAGTTGGGGTCAAGCGAGTCGTCGGTGAGAGCTTCGCAAGACGCATCCAGCACCGGAGCAATCCGGTCGGGAGCTGCCACCACCGCATGCCCGGCGGCGGTGGCACTGGGCTGGTCCTGGACCTGGCGTTCGAATATAAGCGACGACGATTCCGGGGCTGACCGAGCACGATCCGGGGTCAGCGGCGGCGCCGCCGCCGCCGACTCCGGTTCGTCTTGACCATCAACGGAACCCGTCATTGATGCCTGGTCTTCTTCAGCAATTGTTGTTGTTGGAGTTTGGTGATCTGTGGAGCCGGTGGTTGGCGGCGAACTGACGACGACGTCACTGGCCATCATCGCCGACGATATCCGCTGTTGCTGGGCAAGGGTCACGCCGGTGCGCAGGCGGGCAGACGATATCTGGCGATGGCCTCCCGACGACGACGACGACGACGACGACGACGACGAGGTTAGTGACGACGACGGGTGTTGGTCTCTGGACGAATGTGATGACGACAGCGAGGACGAGGACGACGATGGTGATGATGATGATGCAGGGTGGGTGGGGGACTTTGTTGGTGGCGTGGCGGTCGACACCGGCGGCGGCGGCGGCGGCTGGGAGGAAGACGAAGAGAATGTGGACGACAGTCTCCGGAGAGACTTCCAGCGGTTGATCTGAGACTGTGAGGGAGCAACGGCTGCTCGGGGAGTGGAAGTTGACGGTTCCTCGAGCTGGAGCTGGGCCGCCGCCGACGACGACGTGGACAGCCGCTCGCGGGACTGGTTGTGGTACGACGCCAGGACCGACTTTGCATGGAACTTGTCGAGCGTGCGGGACGAGTCGACCATGTCGCCGACCAGCGTGGTCTTGGAGCCGTGGTAGAGCGCAAACATGGTGCCTGCGTTGAGCGCGGTGGTCTCTTCTGGCGACAGCGCATCGTCGTCGTTGTCGGCTATCGAGAACGCCTGGTCGCCGAACGCGGCGATGGCAGCGGTTTGCGACGCTGGCTGCCGTTTCTGACGGCGACGAAATATTGAAGGCATTATACGTGTATGTGTGTATGTGTGTATGTGTGTATATGTGTATATGTGTATATGTGTGAGTGGTGTATTAAATGTGCATGTATCCAACTTGAAACGCCAGTCGATGATGTGAGCCGGTAACAGAGTAATACCGGGCTGGTTGGGCAACACGTAGCACCGCCTCGGGTAGTTTGAGCAACACAAGACCGTACGATGGTGTGGACAAATAAAAAAAACCGATCAGCGAATGACTGTGAACGAACTGCCGGCTATATCTGAAGCCACGGGGGAGACAATCCACGACTTTGATCGACAGTAAGCGAGCCAGCGGTAGCACACACGGGGGAAACACAACAGGACTATATGCAGCACGCAACCAGGACCACAACCAATGCAGTTCGAAATGGCAATTAATCCACCGTCAGAAACTCCCGTAACTGATCGACGGGGGGGGGGGGGGGGGGGTGTAAACCC